>JAFBJX010000172.1:0-42500 GCA_016801845.1 Polydactylus sextarius | reverse complement strand
TTGAGCTTTATTAGTGGTTAAAAATGACAATTTAGAACACGTTTGGCTGACTGCCCCATTCACTTTTCATTGTTAACTATTTGGTTGTGAAAACAATAGACGAGTCAAAATCTCAAGTATTACTTCAACCAGCGATTAAATATCTGTTGAAGGGCTGAAAAGAAATTAAGTTTTTAAGTATAAATGAATCATATCAGATCTGAGATTAAACTGAACTTAACACAAACTAAATAAGTAAAATAAAGAGAATAATAATAATAACAATCAGGAGTTTATACTGAATCGTCCAAACAACACGCTGCTTCTTAACGTCTTCCTTTGAGTCCGGCGTTTCTCCCGTGGCGTGCGTGGGAGCCGTGGTTCAAAGCGAAGCGTCTTCCTGCTGGCAGGCGCTGGCCGTCGTCGGGATCTTCTCCCCGTGGTGGTGGCGCTGCTGCTCATGCCACCACCTCTACCTGGTGGCATTCGGCTCCACCACCTGGGAGTTCATAACTCGCGCCACAGGATCGTCGTACCTGAAGAAGAGCGAATGGGCCGAGGATAACCCGTTAGGCCGTGGCGTCTCTGCTGCAACCTTTGGGACTTTTTCTGCACCTGCGGGCGGGTGGCGTGGGGAGCACATCTACCACGGGCGCGCCCAATCCCAGCGTGAACTTCGTTGAGATGAGGAGCCACGGGACCAGGAAATGGAGGCTCGAGCACTGGGTTACTGATCTACTGCCCGATACCCGATGTGATGATGATTATGTTTATTCTTGAAATTTTATTTCCACAAGAGAATCAAAACAAATTTGGTCGTTCTTACTCTGAATCATTGTGATTGAAGATGAAGCTAAAACAATGAACAATAGAAAGTGAGTGGGGCAGTCAGCCAAAGCGTGTCTAAATTGTCATTTTTAACTAGGGATGTCCGATAGTAATCGGCTGATATTATCGACCGGATAATAGCATAATTATGTAATACCTGCCATAATGATGCGTTATCGGTTTTCCTCCGATAATAAAACCGATAATATGTGCGCATCTAGTGGGACATGACAACAAAAGTAAAAAATTCATAGAGTTAATTCCTCCACAGGAGATTATGTGATGTTGACCAATGATTAGTTTGGTGGAAAAACACCTGCATGTACATCAGTATCCGGAGTTGATATCGGGAATTGGAAATTAGGAGGTGTTTGGACAATGCTTCGTCATATAACATCAAAAGTTAATATCGGACAACGCTGGTTTTAACTGCTAATAAAGGTTAAAATATCACTTCACTTCAGCAGCAGATTAAATGAATTCACATAAACTGAAGTACTGATAAGTTTGGAAACATGGTGACCTTTGACTGGTGACCAGCTATAGCCACAATTAGATGGATGTTCTATCACTCACAGCGACTCGACTCTACTAAGTTTGGTAGCAGAAGTGTTGTTTTCCTTTAAAGTTTGGTTCCTCCTCGGCGTTACAACACAAAACATCAGTAAACATTAGCAGGCGTGGAGGAGAAAAAAAAAAAAAAAAAAAAAAAAAAAAAAAAAAAAAAAAAAAAAAAAAAAAAAAAAAAAAAAAAAAAAAAAAAAAAAAAAAAAAAAAAAAAAAAAAAAAAAAAAAAAAAAAAAAAAAAAAAAAAAAAAAAAAAAAAAAAAAAAAAAAAAAAAAAAAAAAAAAAAAAAAAAAAAAAAAAAAAAAAAAAAAAAAAAAAAAAAAAAAAAAAAAAAAAAAAAAAAAAAAAAAAAAAAAAAAAAAAAAAAAAAAAAAAAAAAAAAAAAAAAAAAAAAAAAAAAAAAAAAAAAAAAAAAAAAAAAAAAAAAAAAAAAAAAAAAAAAAAAAAAAAAAAAAAAAAAAAAAAAAAAAAAAAAAAAAAAAAAAAAAAAAAAAAAAAAAAAAAAAAAAAAAAAAAAAAAAAAAAAAAAAAAAAAAAAAAAAAAAAAAAAAAAAAAAAAAAAAAAAAAAAAAAAAAAAAAAAAAAAAAAAAAAAAAAAAAAAAAAAAAAAAAAAAAAAAAAAAAAAAAATGTACTTGTTGCTGGGTTAGCTTACGACCAGGTAGCTACGACGATGGCTATCACTCTTGTCAGTGTTTAAAAATGGAGCTTGATTATTTGTTGACGCTCTCTCAACTCGCTTGTGAAGACACTCCCTCTGACCAATCAGTGGCCGGCGTCTGTTCACGTCACGTTTTAGTATCGACTCAGCTCACTTGGTACTTCAGCCAAGTAGGTACTAAAAAAGTACAGTAGCTGGTACCAGGAACTAGCACCAAGTGGAAACGCTATAAACCGAGTAGAGTCAAGTCGAGAAGATAAATATACCATACTTTTACGGTTAAAAACGAGATGGAGCCAAATATTTGTTGTTTGTATTTATTGACAACAAGAACACCGCATTAAAACATCGATGATGGATAAATTGCTGTTCACATTACCCTTGTACACACTGACGCCTCTGCTGGAGGCTTCCAAAGCACATACCTACATAAATATACAAATACAGTGAGAGCAAGGCTTACATGCTAAATACGCGTAATATTCAGCAGCTGGAACTTAAAGTGCTATTTACGGCTGGGGTTCACATCTGTCGTCACGACGATCTGTTTAGCTGATTTATGCGTCATCGGAGACTGTAATTCGCTTCGCTGCTCTTGAAAGTCTTTACGTTAATTTGTTTCCAATCACTAACCCGCCTGTAGCCACCTCTGTTGACGCTTTTACAGGTTTGGAATTTTCAGCTGATTTTCTTGTGGAACAAAACAAGAAGAGTTAAGAATTTATTATTATTATTATTATTATTGCCATTAATACAATGATAAAAATCCAAACAAGAAAATGAAAAATAGTATTAAAAATAAAATAAAAATAAATAATGAAGTTTGCACTGCTTGCTTGTCAAGAAGCTAAAAATATTCAAATTAGATTTTAACTCATTGCCTTCCAGGATATTTTCGTCAGTTTTCCTCATAATTTCCTAAATAATTGATTGCATATTTTCTTAAATTACTAGAATGTTTCTGGAGTGCCTCAGCTGCAGTTACATTTGGAGTTTTATAGAAAAAATAAAAAAATCTAAAAAATAAATGATGCAGCAGAGAAGCAGAAAATATTAAATAATATAAACTTGTTTTTATAATTACAATTATTATTATTTATTTAAAACCCAAATATAACTGAAGATTTTTTTATTTTTATTGAAACTATCCTGGTAATTTACTAGTAAATATCAGTAATTCTTTCCAGGATGTAACGAGGAAAGTTTGAGGAAATTTACTGTGAAATAAAGTGATAAAATATAATTAAAATTTTAAAAAAATCAACAAAATCATATTATAAATAAAATGAAATAAAACAAAAACAAAATGTAATACATTTATTAAAGTGATAATGAGTAGAAAAAGTAGGGACTTGAAATGACATGATAAAATCTTTTAAATTCAACAAAAATAAAAGCTCTTCCTCCTCCCTCTTCTTCTTCTTCTTCTTATTGGACTGACATCATTAGAGCTCGCTGTTATCACAATAAAGTGATGCTAAATTCCAAATCCAGATATTTTCCTTTAACTATTCTGGCTAGTATTTGTGATATTATCTCCTGGTGGCTTCAAGCTTTCACCACCAATGAAGGACATAGGATCTCTAGTGCAATAAGTTCACCACAGTGTCAAAAAGTGCACTCTACTGTCGTGGGCCATAAAGTCAAACCATAGAAAAATATGGGAATGTTTCCATCTTGTTATTTTTTAAGACTCGTCGTAACCACAAACCGTTGGGTTTGTTTTTGTTGTTTTATTTATTGTTTTGGGTCAAGGTGGTGGACGAAGCCTGTCACAGTGATGCATAGAAACGGGTAAGCGAAGGGAAGGAAATAATAATAATAATAATAATAAATAGAATAATAATATGAATAGATAAGATGAGAAAAGGCCACGAAGCCAAGCTGGATCTGCGTCCGAGCTCCACAGACTTGGTCGTTAGTGGAAAGAACGGAAAACGTAGCCGAGTTTGTTAAAAATATATTATGTTATAATGTTCATCTTGTTTATATGATGAAGACCCCAAGTTTAACGAAACAAGGAAAAGGTGATTTTATTTTATTTTCTTCTTTGTTTTTGAACTAAACACTTTTCTCAGAAAAAACAGATTTGTTTCATTTGATTTACTTAAAAAAGAAGAAAAGATTTAACCAGAAATAACAAAAAATATTTACTTTTTAGTAAAATTAATAACATACAATTATTATTATTATTATTATTATGCACATATTATTATTATTATTATTTATTATTATTATTATTATTATTATTATTATTAGTATTAGTATTAGTATTAGTATTATTATTATTTAACAGGTCGGTTTCATTTTTACTTATTTTTTCTTAAATATTTTTACTTGATAAGTTTTTTTTTAATTCATGGGGAAAAGTTTTATCAGGATTAATTTTCTAAATGTATTTATTGTTTTTTTGTGTAGAAATACAAACTAGTGCTGCTTTGACTGTGTATATAGTGTTGTACTACATGCCCTCGTGTGGCTGAAAATTAGTATTACAACAAAAAAATATAAAACTTAAAATAAAATAAATAAATGAAAAATAGCAAAAAATATTTGAAATAAAAGTAGATTTTCTAATTGGTAATTAAGAAAAAATAAGACTAAAAAGATTTAGTCGCTACAATAATAATAATTTTATAAACAAACAGGTAAAATAATCGCATTTGTCTCTTGTAATTGCATGGAGAGAATAAATGATTAAAAACGAAACAAATGACTATGTATTAGTTGACAGTGTTAGTTTACTGGAGGGTGTCGCCAAGTCGCTGATCGTCTCATTGATGATTTAAATTTCATTGATGTGAACGAGGAAGCAGTTTCAATCGAGGTTCCTGATGATGACGTCGCTTGTTCCAAATATTTGTGTTACACGTGGGACGTGGATTCTGATTGTTGTTTTGGTGGATTATCTTCGTGTGTTTTGATCGGGATTAAGGACGGTGTTGTCGAGTAGTTTAGCCACTTATGACGGTGCAAGAGCAGAGTTTTCGTCTATTTATTTGATTTTGATTTTTAAAGAGACTACATTCGCTCATTCTCAAGTAGAAATTTAAAACCTCGGGTTTAAATCGCTTTTTATTTTCTGATCGGGAGCAAATGTCAACGATATAGATGTATTTTCATTTTCTAAATGTATTATTATTATTTGTTTATCTTGAAAGTCGGTCATTGATTTGAGGTGTAACGCTACATTCATGACGTTAAAACTCCAACCGCCCAGGCAGATGACCGTTGATTTATTTTAATGAAGTTTAAATCAAATGTGAATCAAAATACATTTCACTTTTTTTATCATCCCATTGACTTTGACTTGACTCGCAGTGCAGCACTTTAATTGTCCACTGTGGTCGCTTTTAAAGTGGCGTTATAAATAAAGTTTGGCTTGATTTGGTTTAGTAAAAGATTCATCTAATGAGGTTGAGTCAATGCTATGTAACAATCTTTCAGACATAATAATAATAATAATGATATATGATGATTTGAATGAACTAAACCTCATAAATCAGTCTTTCTGAGATCAGGAGCAGACGGCAGAATATGAAATGCTACAATCACTGGCTCTGCTCTGTAAAAACAAAATGAACAGTAAACTAAAAAGATGCTGTTGGGGTATTCTGGGACTTCAGCTGTAGTTTGTTGGTTTGGACAGCAGGTATGCGCTTGTTGCATTTTTCTCGTCCCCTTCTTCACAGGCTTAATAAGACACAATTAAAACCACTCAGTGACACAAACATCAGGTTCAGCTTTCGTGAAACAGGGAAGTTGTGTATTAGGTGATCAACTCTTCTGATCCAGTTTTCTAATGAAGCAGCCGAGGCTGAAAAACCGCTGCAGCTGTTTTAGATTCAGTGTTGAAATGAAACACGCCACCATCATGTGTTTCTTTAGTTAATACAAACCCTGTTGGACTTGATAATAAACACGTATTTGGAAGGTAAAGTATTGATCACCGCATGTGTTCATATTAATTGACCACGCCGTCAGAAAAAGCAGCTTTGGTGAAACTTTGGAGTTGATTCACCTTGAGCTGTCAAAACTCCAACTTTGAGTTTTGGGTTTCAGAAACAGGTGATAACAATAACAACAATGAACCCCTGAGTAGAGCCGCTGATGAGAAGACAAAAGAGCTCATCAACAGAATCACAGATACATCAGGATCAATTAGAGAACATTGGTGGATAAATGGCTGCTACATAAGTAAGTGTTGACCCTTCCAGTCATAGACGTGAGAGTGAACTGGAATTCATTAATGACAGCACTATAATGAGTATGAGCTTTTCTCTTTATTATTATTTAAAAACTAGTGCTTACGAGAAATATGTTGATTATCGCCTGTCGGAAGAAACGTTACTAGCTTTTGTGAAGTTGCATATTCATTTAGTAGGATAAAACCATCAAAATGCTCTACTTCTCTTGTCTAGAAATTGACTGTAACTTTTCATGGTCTTAGTGTTAACGATGGTGTCATCCTTGTCTCTTGTGGAGGAAAACAGACGCCCATGCAAATTGTATCGACATCTATCATTTGTTTTGTTGGTTTCTGTCCATTATCGGTGGCAAAAGGTGGTGATTTCAATGCAGTGATGAAGACATATTGTCAGCTGCCAGCAGGGAGGAAGATGTAGAGCAGCCCATGGAGGTTTACACTTTAAAACAAATCAAAAGACTTATGCTGTGTTGCATATTCACTTAGAGGAAATAAAGAGGACTCGACGGGTTCATCAATGATGTGTGATTTCTTTATTTGACACTGATTGATCCATTAGAAATGATTATTACGCTGGCTGGAGTCTCTGGCAGCTCTTCAGGGTTGTTATCAGGGTCGCACCTCCCCAGTGCAGCAAACAGTTTTGGTTTTTCGCGGCAAATAGTGATGCTCGAAAGGCTGTTTCTCTGGGATTTAATCTTTGGCCCATTTGAGTTCCCGGAAACAGGGTCTTCAGTCTGCTCCAATCGGTCGCTCTAATTCTGGCTTGTGGCCCGGCTGTGAGTAGCTGTGTTATTGACGTACTGGCCGTGGGAATTTGTGGGATCAGGATCAGAAGAAAATAAGTTAGCAGATAGGCTGGCATGGCAATTTCTGTCACCAAGTAGGTAAACTCATCAAACCCCTCAACAACAATGAGGAAACACTTTATATGTTAAAGTTAAAATATGAGGAAACAGGGATGTTGCTTCTAAATATTAGATGTAGCTGTACTTTATATAACCACCATGAGCATGTGGAGCTTCTCAGTGTAGATTCAAGGAACATTTCCTTGGAGTCATGAATAAAACCCAGGTGACTTTACTTCCACGTTGCTAAGTTGATGATGAAGGTGCATCACATCTGATCTTCTTCATGAGCAGAAACAGCAATTATCTGCGGCAGGTAATTAGTACTGTGAAGTAGAGTAATAATTCAATGCAGTAAAACCACCAAAAGCCTCACATTAATACTGGGTGAATGACATCATATGCACATAGTCTGCTTCCATTTACTGAAGGAGTTTCCTGATGGACATATGCATTTCATCTATGCAGCCAATCACAGCTGGAGATCCTAAACACATATAGAGGGTGTGTGGACCTACTGAATGTCAACAATAGGTAGAACAGTCACTTTAGCCGCAGAAAAGTGTAACTGTACTCAGGTCTGGCCTTAACATACACATCCTGTTTATTGCTTCAAAACCTTTGTGCATGCCATTACTTCCACATTATTATTAGTGACATAGGTTCCATCACACTCCAACACCGATGTTACACCTGTAATTCTGTGGGAGTTATTCCCGATGACTCTTGACTGGGATCTTGTGACCAGAAACACCACAAACGTGTAGAGAAAAGTGTTTGAGTCCAAGAGTTACATTTCTGACAGACGGTTGCCTTGGAAAGACATGTTGAGCGCTAAAACAAAGATGTGCTGAGAGGAACGTGTAATAGTGGAAATGTAACCTGGTCTCTGTTGCCATAGTAATCTCGACTCCAGAGTCTCAGCTGAACCGCCTCAAACGGTCCCAGATGAGCAGAGTGGTCTCAAGTTTAGTTTACGATTTAGCAACGGAAACAAGATTCCAGCCCAGAGTCAGACGTCAATAAAATATCACATTAAGGTGGTGGTTTATTTTACCGTGTTGTATTAAAATGAAACCAGAGACGTTAGAAATGAAGCTTCACATGTTGTTGATTTGACTCTTCAAAGCCGCTCATCAACACTTCCCTGATGTGTTTTTATAATGAATGAGATTTCTTTGAACTCTATCATCATTGAAGTTAATGCTGAGCAGGACGATATGAAGCCTGGACTTTATTCACTGGAACAGTTTCTAATGTAGTGTGAGTTGATGTGATGACAAAAGAACATACAGCCACCATCTTTAACAACGGTTCCCTTTAAAGTGCAAGCCAAAGTTTCCAAACCAAAGACAAACAGAGAATATTCTCGCTACTTAATGCAGTAAGAAGCTAACAAGACTTTAGAAATAATAACATCACTTTAACACAAAGCGACGCCACAAGATTTGGGACTAAAAACCTTGTTGAACCAGTTCAACTGAGCCTGATTGAGCTTTTAAGTGAGATGTTATTGATAAACACATGGACGGGTGTGTGATTTGCCATACATACAGTCCCACCCTGTGATTTCCTGGAAACGGAGAGAGGAGGAGCCAATCAGTAAGATCCAGGTCCATGTGGACCAGGGAGGGAAGAGGAAACAGTTGAGGAGCCAGTTGAAGTGGAGTGGAGCAGGGAGGAGTGAGGCTGGGAAGCCGAGTCAGGCAGAGCTGCTGGATACAACATTATTCTGCTTTTACTGGACAAAGTGTGTGAGCCCGTTTGTCCCCTGTGGACTGTAGAGGGGAAGAGGACACACACACACACATTATTATTATTGCACAAAATACACAATTGAGAGAGATGGAGGAGGGAATAATATGATGTGTGGTATTTCCTCCTTGTCTCAGTCACAACCAACAGTTTAACACTCAATTCACTGCAGGAGAGTCTCTCTCTCTCTCTCTGTGTGTGTGTAAATTTGCTTCCCTAAATTGTGGGATTCTAAACCTGTTTACACACTCACATTGGGGGGACTATCATTTTGTGGGGACAAAAATAGGTCCCCTATGATGTAAAAAAAACAATAACTGAAGAAGGAGAAGACATGACTTCCAGGTTTGGTCTTAGGTAGATAAAGGTTAGATGTAAGTGGGTACCAACAAAATGGGATCTCTAGGGTTTTCAGAGGGAAATGAACAAGTCCCCAGCAAGGCATGAAAACAAACGATGTGTGTGTGTTCAGCCAAGCAAGGAGGATATTTTGTTCACAATTTTCAAATCGCCTCTTTAAAGTTTCAGATGTGGTTTTAAGGTCGCTTCCTTAGAATTCTAGTTTAGCCATTAGAATTTAGTTTTAAATGCTAGAGTTTAGTTGTTAGAGTTTAGTTTAGTCTGTTGTTACAGAATTTAGTTTAGTCGTCAAGTATAGAATTGGAGTTGAAGTGCGTAGTGAATTTAGTTTAGTTGTTGTTAGTAATTTAGTTTAGCTCATAGAGTTTAGTTTAATGTTGTGAGTTGAATTTAGTCGTTAGAGTTTGAGTTTAGTCGTTGTTATGAATTTAAGTTTAATCGTTTAGAATTTAGTTTAGTCGTTGTTAGAATTTAGTTTAGTCATAGAATTTAGGTTTAGTCATTGCCATAGAATTTAGTTCTAGTCGTCGCTAGAATTTATAGTTTAATGTTGTTAGAATTTAGTTTAATGTTAGAATTTAGTTTCTCAATGTTGTTAGAATTCTTAGTTTAGTCGCCAAGCTAGAATTTGTTTAGTCGTCAAGAATTTGAAAGTTTGAATCGTCGCTAGAATTTATTAGTTTAGTCGTCATAGAATTGAGTTTAGTCGTTTTTAGAATTGGAGTTTGAATCGTCACAGAATTTAGTTTTAATCGCTGTTAGAATTAAGTTTGGAATGCTGTTGTGAATTTAGTTTAGTCATTAGAGTTTAGTTGTTAGAGTTTAGTTTAGTCATTAGAGTTTAGTTTAGTCGTTAGAGTTTAGCTAGAGTTGGTCAGTTTAGTTGTCTGAGTGCCTAGTTTAATCGTTAGAGTTTCAGTTTAGTCGCTAGTTTCGGAAGTTTAGCCAGGGCTGTGTTAGGACGTTAAGTTGTGAGCGCGAAGTTCTGGGGGAATGTGTGTACGCCAGTGACTCATTCTCACAAAAGATGAAGTAAAGATTGTGTGTGAACACATGTCTCACAGTGAAGAGGTGTTGTGTTACAAGGCGTACCAGTGTTAAATCAGATACAGTTCTTAAGTTGCCGACTCTACATTTTATAAAGTCAACATTAGACAGGGAGGGAACCGCTTGGTTCAGGGTGAGTTTTAAAATGAGTCTAGAAACAATAAAATAATGAAATATTGATTCATCTGTCACTGTTCATGATCTAGCCAAGTTGTTTTCTTTTCTTTAGTTTAATTTGTACGGTGTTTTTATAAATACTTCAGCCAGCCAAGTAGTGTGTCTCAGGGACCAACATCATGTGACGCCTGACGTGGGTGTGTGTGTGTGTAATTGTGTGTTTTTGTGTGTTGTTGCAGGTTTGTGGTCAGTGTCAGGTTGAGAGTTGGGGGTATTTGAAGTTGTTAAAGTGATGGTTTAAGTTCAGTTGGAAGGATAAAGGAAGCATGATGGTCAGTGAATGTCCTTACAAAGGCCGTATAGTAACAGAGCAAGGTGTTTCTTACTGCTTGTTGTCTGTGTTGTGACTTTGGAATGACCGGTTTCATCCTGGATTGTCGTGGGTGATCTGACCTGGTCTATTCAGAGGGAGGAGCAGCAATTGAGCAGCAGATTCAGGTACATTAGGAGCAGGGAGGGAATATGTGGAAGTTGATCACCCAGCCGCTTACACATTCCATTTTATAAAGTTGACAGTCGGAAGCAGGAAACGTGGAAGTACGCCGGGCCAAGGTGTTTCTCTTCTGCCAAAGTCAGAAAAAATAAATATCATGGCAAGTTGTAGAGACCATGAGTCCAGAGAAGTTTAGAGAAGTTTACAGTCCAGAGGTCTTCCTCCAGACCCCTGTCCTGAACCTGGACCTCAGACAATAAAAGCAAGCAGTCTGTTTCTGAATGCGATTCAGTTTCTAAATGTGGTTTTAATGACATAACATACAATATTTCTGAACACTGAACTACTTCTTAGTCTTAGTGGATTATATTATTAATTTAATAAATAACTTAGTTTTAAGTGTTTTATCAGTGTGTAATGACATTAAAAGTTCAGCCAAACGTATCTAAATTGTCATTTTTTAACCACTAATAAAGCTCAAAATATCACTTCACTTCAGCAGTAGTACGAATAGGGTCCCTACACATAAACTGAAGTACTGATAACTTAGTAAGTGAACCCAGAGTTTATTAAAAACACTGTTTTACAAGACTTACCCAACGCCTGGTTTTATAACAACTGGTGATGAAGGATGTTCCGCCTTTGGTTCTTGGTAAACTGTTTTTTATGCAATTCTACTCAGTTTTCATCAAAGCCACCTTCTTTTTTTCCCAAACAGAGGTATAAAACTTACTAGAAGTGGTGCCCTCCTTATGTCTGTCCTGAGTTTTACGCCCCTTTAATAAAAACCTCCCTGATTGGTCGCCATCATTAGTTCTGGTTGCGATCATGTTCTCAAGTCTCCTGTTTGGTGATGGATGTATAGATTTTGTTCCATTCTGATGGGAAACCAGCTTACTTCCTGGAGCCTTTGTTAATCTTGTCCTGAAGTTACTGTTTCATCTGTTTCTTCTGATGGGATTTATGATTTTAATGCTGCTGGAACTAAATGTTGTTGTTTTATCTGTGTAATGACAGTAAAGTATTTATTTATCTGTCTGATGGTTTGTTCTTTCTTTCTACAGACTGAGAGCAGATCCAGGATCCAGTTGTTGTTTGTCTTAAGTGAAGAGTGACTGGTCCAATGTTGAACCTATAAACTTCAGTCCTGAACCTGACCCCTGCATACAAAAGTAAGAGTGTGTTAATGATTCAGAAGTCTAAGTGTTCAACTGGCTGTTACATTATAATACTGACTGTTATTTCTCACCACCAACTGAGGACGCCCATAGCAGCTGACATTAATACATCAAGGATCAGAGACAGACGCTTAACAAAGTTCATTTATTTGACTTCTGTACTTAAGCACAGTTGTTGAGTATGTGCAGGTGTCAACAGCATTTACATTCATTACTCAAGTAGAAGTATAGATACTAGGTTTAAAAAGACGTGTCAGAAGGAAGTATCAACTCAAGGTTTTTACTCAAGTAAAAGTGTAAAAGTTCTGGTTTCAAAACCACTGAAAAGTATCAACAAATAAAGGTAATGTAAGGGGAAAAATGTGTCATTGAGGACAAAAAGCTGAGTGTTGCACCATTGGGGCCTGTAGTGAATGCACCCCACCTCCCCAAAAAACATTTTTCTTAAAGGCCATATAGTGACTATAAATATATTATATTATATAAATATTATGTTATAATAAAAATATTAATGTTAAAAAATTTCAAATGTACTCAGACTGTTTTTCAGCTTACATGCCCATTGAAAATAAAGACATTTTAGTGGTTGAATGCAAATCTATTAAAGAAACTCATACAGGTGGTACTACTGAGCATTAACATGTGTTTGATGGAGCAGAAGATTATGATGACTAATGCTTCATGCTACCAGTAAAACTGCAAAATAACAGCCGGGTGTTTATTTTCTCCCCAAATGACTCCAACAGACCCTGTGTTTATTTGGGGCAGGTGTTTCATATGGAGACAGACATGAGATGAGGCATAGCATCAAGTAACACAAGGCCCAAAGGGCATCGTTATCGCTTTTAAGTTTCAGAAGTTTTTTGTTTATCAATGGAAACTCTCATGGCCGGATCTCACACCGTGACAGTGCGTGAGCAGGTGTAACACTCAGGCACGTCTTGCAGGCTGAGCATCATCTGGGTCAGCCCTGTTTTTAAAATGCATCGGGTACCAATGTAGCCCCTGCCTTTTAAAAAGTGGACGCAGAGCCTCAAGTTGATATGACAAACCTTTTCATTTTTAGATTTTTAAAATGTAAGGGACTAGAAAGTACATGTGATAATTGAGTAGGAAGTAAAAGTCGGCCAGAAAAATAATTACTCTGGTAAAGTGTAGATAAATCAACATTGCCCACGGCAAGTAAGTAACGGGCATTTGTACTTGGTTACCACACATTCTGAGTATGTGCATATGTTAGCCAGGTAAGGCAGTTTATCAGTAATCAGGGTGTAGGGTCATGGGTCTTGGTAGACTGTGACCACAAGTCACAAATATCTACTCATGATGTTTAGTTACAATTCATTTCAAACTATAAACTAATGACTGGTTTTCTTGTGTAACCCATTTCAGCCCCAACTAGTAATCATAAAGCACTGAGTGGTAAGCAAGGTTTTGGATCAACCTGCTAATTATCTCATGGACCAGCAAATCAGAAGTCTAAACTCGCCATAGGGAGAAAGGGTATTTAGCAATGTAAGGAGTGGAGGATAGAGCAAAACTCACAGAACCAACGGGTAAGCATTTACATGGATTGTGTACTTGATTTAAAAGAGATGAGGACAAAAAAAAAAAAAAAAAAAATACAAACGCCTCATAAATGACAAGAGGACTCGCCACAACCACTGAGGTTCACTCCCTGCCCCTGCAGGAAAGGGAGAACTCCAGCAGAAGAAGCCTTCTGCACACACCCAGGAAATCATGCAAAGAAAAGACCCGCCCATATAGGCCGATTTAAAGAGAGTTACATGACTTCCACAAATAAAAATACATCCACAAATAATTGCATGTAAACAACAAACACATACATCCACATGTTATGGAAACACGTGTTTTTTTCCTTTAAATGATCTTATAACCAGTTCTCACTGTCCATCAAAATGAACTAAAAATATTTCTCAACATTAACATGAAACAACCGACTAACCCATAACTTTTCCGCCTCATCTTTACTTCCACCATTTTCATCATTAAAGAACACACACAAGGTAATGAAATTATGAATAATTGAATATGAATAATTAAACTCATAATCAAACACTCCACATATGAATATTTTTTCTTTAAACATAAATATACATGAAACATAATGCCCCCCTACTCCACATAAGGCACCAACACTAACATATGCACATTTCCTTCCATTTCTCAAACCAGTATCAGTGTAAGGTTACTCACCAGAGACTCAAAATGCCACATACACACACACTTCCCTTACAATTTGCAGATTACACGGCCCCATCCAAATCCCAGGATTCACTTCCTTAAACCAAAACAAAAAATACACAGTGGTACGGGAGTTCAGCAGCAATGTAACGTGCCCCAAAATAGAGTTTAGCAAGGCACAAGTGGCTAACAGTCTCAAGTTAGCGCCACGCTAAGCTAATAAGCGATACATTACTCACTCGTTTTCTCCTTTGTTTCATCCAAGAAAAGCTATGTCAGCCTGGCAATAAACTTCAGGCCAAAAGGTTCAGCCCCCGCACACCAAAGATGACAATAAAAATGAAATGTCTTGCTCTCTCTCGTATAAAACAATGCAGATATCAGCAGCAGAAAAGAAGCAAGAGCCATCAGCGCGACATCGGGTCCGCAGGGAGAGAACAAGACCGAAAAGAAAACAACAACCCAGCGAAATTCCCTGACGGGTGATCTGATTAATCGATTTACATCACGTGGAACTTCCCCGGCCCCCGCTTCTGTCCAATTCTTAGAAAGACACATCTCGTCTCTGCTTGAAATAACAAAACACACTGTTTTCTCTCTTTAACAGATATAAATAAATTGTAATACATTTGCTTTCCTTCCTTTATCGGACATATTTACATTTTAAATGAAGAGAGAAAAAAGCTACTATTAAATTTCATATTTTGTAAGATTATTTCCAACCTAAGTCTTATTTATTTATAGCTTAATAAATTGATGAATCTGGACTATTAATGAGGAATTCCAATAACCTGGGTTACATTTGTCAGTTGGGTTGTTTCATTCTGTAACTTTCACTAATTCATTATTCTACAGCTTCTACAAGCTGCCTAGAGACATTAGGAAAAGCGAAGTGTTGAGGGACTCTTTTAATACTTTTCATATTTTTGCCAACAAGTCGCTTCCTAGTACTTTAACTTTGGAGCGGTGACTTTGATTGTATGCATTGAGTAACATTTGACCAGTAGTATCTGGAATTTTGACTGGAAGTGATGAAGTTGCGGATCATGATCATAGGCCCCGGTTATATTTTTACCTCTGATCTTTAAGCAAGAATGAATATGAGTAAACTATGTTGTTGTTTCCACAGACTGAGAGAAGAGTCTTCAGTATCCAACTGTTATTCTATGAAGAGTCACCAAAGAGTCAGACCTAGCTCTGTACAGGTAAGTAAGACTGAACATGTGTTCGTTGGATGTGGTCACTGTGTAAAACAGGACGGCGGTTTTCTTTACAGTGTCATGTGGATCTGTCAAACAGCATCAACATTTAAGATGATTATAAACATGAAAAAAGCTTTTCTTTCCCTCGCTCTTAGTTTTTCTGTAACACTAATGAAAATAATCATCAGATTCTCTGTCTTTAGGCCTGACATTGTTTGTTCTCTGTCAAAGTGATAGTGGTCCAGCAGGTTTCTTTAGGATCAACATAAGACCTGTCTGAGGACCAGATGTCAACATGTGACTGAAGGAAGTGGATGGATAGGAAGTAAACCCTCCCCCAACAAGAACACCTCTACCGAGCCCTACATCACACAGGGACAGAGTGAAGAGGCACACCCAAATATGAGGTGATGCAGCTGGAGATTTACCCACAAGATGGAGACAACGCCCAAGATGAAGACCTCAATCACGCTTGCCATCAGGTGTCACGCAATCGCCTTTAAACTTTTTACCTGATGAACAGAAAAGTGTGGAAGGGCAAGAAGAGCAAGAGGAGCAGAAGCCCTCCAGACTGGTTCTGACCACCCAAGGCCGCTTGGAGTTAAAAACCTTCTCGGTGCAGAAGTTCACTCTTGGACTGGGCAGAGGGGCCTTGGGGAAAAACCAAGACGCCAGTGTCTAAGTTGGCCCTTCTTCGCTCAGGGAGTTTAACCAGATTTCAGAGATGTTAGCAGTAAAGTCTTTCAGCAGGTTGCTCCATGTTTTCCATCCAACATTACAGAAGCTCACAGCAGAGCAGCATTGACTGTCTGTAAAAGTGCCGTTCCATCTTTGACGGCTCTGGATGAAAGCAGACTGTCAATGGACTTCAACAAATATGGAGGTCGGGTCTGACGCCACATTTCAGACGCCATTAGTCAACCTGTTGCTGACAAACCTCATCCGGGGGAATCTGTTTCCCCGGGTTTCCAGTCTGGATCACTTCCAGACCACAAGGCGGCGGCTAATCAGATCCCTCTCCACGTGTGTGTGTGGACAGGGTAACAGAAGTGACGGTGGCTTCCACACCCCCAGGGAAGAGGAGTACTTTCAGGAGGAGGATTCAGTGGATGAAGAGCTGTCCAACAGAACCATCTCTACACATCAAGACGCCCAGGAGCCCACCATCAAGCATCATGTGTCAGATCCCCAGTCTTCTGTTGGATCATTAAAGCTACAGTTCTGCAGCAGCCATGTTGACCACACAGAGCAGAGAGGAGAGCTGCCCAAGACCCTGACGGACCTGTACCTACACTTCCCAAGCCAATTCAGACAAAGAGGAAGTTGGAAGCTAAGGCACTGCATGAGGACGAGTCCACAGGAGCTGGATTTGTGAGGCTGACAGGAAGCTTCCCTCCTGAAGCTGGGGGAGGCTGGCGCCATGGAACAGCTGCAGAAAGGAAAACATCATGTTCTACCAACAAGCACCTGGATTAGTGTGGTCTTGTGCCTCAGGAGTTCTGGTGTACTGTAGGAGTCTTCACAGAGATCTCAGGTGAGAGAGAGAGGTGCATCTTCCACAAAACAGTTTACTGCTTTGTCTATCTGAGTGTTCAGGAGCTTTCACAGCTTCAGTTTACATGTTCCACTGTTTCACCTCACCAGGAAGACTGAGGTACTGAAGGACTCTCCTGGGAGAAGACTTTCAGTGACTCATCTCTGGATGAGTTCCCTGTATAAAACCATGGAGAAATCCTTCAAAGTGAAAACGGTCAATTGGACCTGTTTGTTCGCTTTCCTTCATGGCCTCATGTCTAAAGTCCAACCAGAGAGTCTTTAGAAGGTCTGCTGGGTCAGACAGAGACCAGACCAGTGGAAGCCATCCAGAGAGTCTTGAAAAGGCCTGCTGGGTCAGTCCAAAACCATCCAGAGAAAACACAATCAACAACCTGAAAGGAGATGAACAGTTATAACATCTCTCCTGACAGAAGCATCAACATCTTCCACTGTCTGATCGGAGATGAACGTAATTACCTCAGTTCATCAGCAGATCCAAGCTGCTCCTGAAGTCAGAAGACTCAGATCAGAGAGACTCTTGAGATCCAGTGGTTCTAGCCTTGGGCCTACATGCTGCAGATGTCAGAGGAGGTCTCTGGATGAGTTTAACACTGACAACCAAGCAATACACTGCATAGGAGGGGAAACGGAGGCTGATCCCAGCTGTGAGGAACTGCAGAAAGGCTGAGTGAGTCCTGAGCATGATCATTAACATCATCAATCAACAGATGTGACTGTAGTTTAGCTGACCCAGATATACACAGCACCTTCCACCAAGGCCAAACCCATTTTCTTCTGTCAGATCTCAGATTATTATCTGATCTGCACCAAACTTTGTACAAAGTCACAGATGTGAACACCACAAATATGTCTGATTGATTTACATCTAGATCCAACAGTAACAGAGAGAAGCCTTTGTTGGAGCTAATTATTCTATATTGTTCTTAGTTTCACAGCTCAATTAGTGTTTTTATGTCTCTGTGTCGTGGTGACAGCCGTGGACAGAGGGATCATGCCTTCAGGTTTTTCATTCCCTCTTGTCTGTTTGTGAGTCCGCCTTGTCCTGCTCTCTGGTGAAATAGATGTCTCCTAGAGACGCCTGGAGTGGCGGGGACAACAGGGACAAATGATTTGAAGGATTTGGAGGTCTCACTTTTGTTTGGGACGGCGACGCTGCCCTGTTGTCTGAGTAGGATTTAGGGACGGACAGATGGTCTCCCTCTAATCGGCCCAGCTGTTTTTGAGCTTAAAGAGGATTTTTGAGTGTTTCGTGTGTGTGGTGTTTGTTTTATCTTTTGTTTAAAGCTGCAGACCCAGATCAGGGCCTGAAATTCATTTTTTTGGGAAAGGGGGATTCTCTTATATGCCACTGTATATAGGGGGATTTATAGACTCTGGGGGATAATTACTGGTCACCTTAACTGCAGCCCTGACATTGTTCTTACTTGTGCTTTTAACTCTGCAATTTTCAGTGGCTCTTTCCTGTCCTTGTCTCTCCTGTTTCATCTCTTTCCACACGGGGTTAATAATAATAGGTTAAAAACAAGAAAATATTTGTAGAACATGAAAATCTGTCCAGGAGGAAATTCTCACTTATGAGATTAACTATGGGCCTTGTCTTTGGGGCTGCTTAGGGCGTGCTCTGCTTTGGGCGCAGGTAAATTTCCATTTTAACCAAAGCGCCCATGTTTGCTTTGCTCGGTTTTAGGGCCTCAAGCACACCAAAAACCATACAGAGATTTTTGTGTTTTTTACACAAAACTTCAGAAAGTTCCCTAGAAAATGTCTTGTTTATACCAAGATCGCAAAAGTTGAGTGGAAAAACGCTTGTAGTACATGTGCCATAGACCAGTTGGTGGCACTGTCGCACCTCCACAGTCATGTATATAAAACAAAGAAGAAGGCTTTCCTGTAACAACATGAGGACACAATTATAAAATGATATAATAATTATGGAAACAGTGTCACGTGTTGTGTCAGTATTCAGTTTATGTTCTCAAGTACTTTGAGTGTTTTCCCGACGGCTCCCGGAAAACGTAATTCCTCGCCAGTGAATCGACCAGCAGTTTTTTTCTCTTTTTATTATGGGGATGAATTTCATTGAATGAAATGAATTTCCTAACGCCGGCAGGTTTGTTGATACTGATTTATTAAATGACCTAACGCCCACTCAAAGTTAGAGGTAGCAGCTGTCTAATTGTCATGTGACTTTTAAGGCTTAGGCCCTGCTTCACCTGCTCACATGGAAACGCGGTAAGGCGCTTTTTCAAAACTTTTTCACTCTGGAGGTGGTTTCAAAGTTTGGCGGGTTTCGGCCTCCGGAAACGCCAAAATCTCCATGTAATTCTAAAGGCCATAGTTAAACGGAATCCTAAACAGCAAATGCCATTAAATCAAATATTGAAAATGGCACTCAGGGCAGAAGCATTGAATCCACGTTGATTTCCGGTTATTGAGTCCACATTGAAAAGCGCCGTTAGTGATCATTAATGTTGAAATGACGTTGAAACTTCAATTATAAATTTATACTGATTCAACATTCCATTCACCATCATCTATATGCTGCTGTTATTGAAATATGGTTGATTCAACATTGAAACCATGTTATAAATATATTATGATATAGAATACAATGTTAAAAAACTATTGAAACAGACAGTTCAAATTCCCTCTCTATCACACACACACACACACACTGCAGCGTTTAGTTTATTAATAATTAACATGAGAAGACGACTGCAGTTCCATCCCAACCCGCCATTTGTCGCTGAATTTAATTTAGATTTAGGGACTGTATTATGTGAACAAATCCAGCTACCGAGGTGTTACCAAGCAAGCGAAGGATGATTGACACACTGAAACTGAACTTGACTTATAAGATATGAAAGTTCACCCACTGATCACTTTAAAATGATATTCTTATATTTAGTTTTTATTGTTTTGTGTCACTAATGGGTGCAGCTGAAACACCAATGTTAAAGTTATATCAGCCTATTCACCGTGAATAACAGCCCTCGATTTCAGCAGTTCATTCATTTGATTTTAATTTAATTTCAGTCATCACATCTACTCGCCTCTGTGGGCTGTGACTCCACGTGTTTAATACAATCGCTAGATCTTTTTCCAGCTGCCTCTTTTCGGCTTTTGTGCAGCTGCTGCTGTGGTTGTTTTTTTACTTCTAGATTATCGGGCCGGTTTTCCTCATATTGTTGTAAAATCATCGCTCGCTCTTCGCTGTGAAGTCGCTGCTCTGCCGGTTCTTTGCTTTCCATGTTTTGGATTGGTCATCTGCTGCAGACGCTGCCTTTATGTGAACGCCGCCACATCTAGATTGAAAACCTGCTGACTTAATCGAGTTGATAACCAGCTTCGTGGGTACCGCTTTTTAATAGACTGAGATTGTTAGGGATTAGTGAAGCCAGATAACCGGAAAGAGATCCTGCAAGTTGAACTTGCTTCAGAGTTCAGGGCCTCTGGTTGATGCTCGGCTGCGATCTCGCCGATTCGAGCCGCCACAACGGCGAGCCCTCTTCGCCGCTATGCGTAGCCTGGTCTGCACTTCTCTGCCAGCTGTACGCTACCTCCCTCTAACTTTTTTAATCTCCTCCCTTCAAGGCTCTAAACGACGGAGAGCTCACATGGAGACCGGTAGGATGGACAGATACTACTGTCGCATTCAGCTCCGCTTAGGGACGCTTTCGCATAAGTAGGACGCTTTGGGTTGTGAACACTGGTCAGCAGATTTGAGAACATACGCGTAGAATCTTGAGCCTCAAAAACGATTAAATAAAACATTTATTTTTCAAAGTGTAAAACCTTTTGCAAAGATTGAAAATTTAATTTTTTGGCCAAATGAAGATGAAGGACCCGGCGAATTAATTCCTGTTCACACTCTGCCCCTGGTAATTTGGCGCAGCTTAAAGCTGTAGGAGGGTCATCACAACGGGGGCAGAGCACTACTCACATTTTTACAGGCCTTTTGTTAGCTAGCTGCTTTTAGTAGATACTACTCCTGCTGTCAATACGCTAACATTAGCCAGCAAACATGACAAGATTACTGACGATATAAGTCTATTTCACTAACTGCATTAGTGAAAACAGTTTGCCTTAAGTAACCACTGATCAAACTAAACCAGAAGCCGCTTTAATTGGCGAATTACGGAGCTAACGGTTATGCTACTGGCAGTTTGGAAAGCAGGGATCGACCAGCCAACATTACACCAAATTAAGTGGAAAGTAGCCACGACGCCTACATTTTAACCGTGAAGGATAACAACTATTCAGTTATTTTAACTTAAGTCTGGGAAAAGACAAATGTTAACACCGCTTCAAACAAAACACTAGCTAAATAAAACAAAATGGCATGTCAAACTTACTCTGTAAATGCTGGAGTGACTGCAAATCCCTCTGCCCAAACCATCTCTTTTTGTTTTGGCTGGCCCAAAACCAACGGTCTTCCAGAGAATTAAAAAAAGGCTCTCGATTATTGGCTGACTGAAAGACTCATTGGCTTGGTAGAAGATGAAATAATATTGAAACAATGTTGATTAAATGTTTCGATTTTCACCCTATTGAATCTTCAACCTGTTTACAACGCTTGATTCAATGCCAGTTTTTTCAGTACTTCAAATTACAATCATAATTAATCGTTGAACCAATGTTGATTTTTCAACATCAACCAAATATCAAACTAATCTGACCATAATTCAACGTTGAAATAATGCATGGTTTGCGGCTATTCCTTAAACCGTTATTGAAATGGGAAACGCTTTTTTGCTGGGCTAGAGCGACGCCGTGACAGAACTATGCTGAGAGCTCGTGATTTCAGAGAAGGAGAGAGCGCCAAGTCTGTGGATAGTGAAGTTCTTCTTTTGTTTTAATGTTGTGGCGGCGGCAATCAGATATCTATTCAGCTCCGATACAAACGCTCACTGAACATTATTACACGTCAGCTGTAATTGTATTAGGAAATCTTTTATTATATAGAGCTAGATTTATGGGAATCAAATGATACTACAAGAATAGCCACAATCCCGCAGTGGAATTTCAGGGGCCCTGCAGATGATTGAAATGTGTTTGTAGATAAACCATTCCAGTTACTATTGTCAGGGCTTTATATCATGGAGAGTTAAAGAGGCACTAATGACAGATGTTTAAGGAATGTATCAGCCTTTGAAGTCACTGTGATGGTTTAAATGACTCCTTATGGGATGAATGAAGGGTAACTCTCTGCCGCCCCCACTGCCTCTTGGGTGAAAAACCACACTTGTAAGATCTGTGTTGTCACCCGTACTCTTACCTTTGGATTCACACAAAGGTGGAGTTCGAAGCCGCACAAACGCTTTCACCGTGGTTTCTTGGGTTAAACACCGTGGGTCAGAAACGGTGCCACGGCTAATTCCTTGGATGAATAAATAAATAATCTTCATGATCGCAGCAAAGATCTGAATTCCACTGATGTGAAGCGGCCATGCAACAGGACTCCGAGTTCACTTGTGTTTGTGTTGAATGAAAACGCTATGGCTACTTGATGGTGCACCCCGAACTCATTTTTACTCCTATTGACATTTCTCGTAGTGAGGAGCCCATAGAGAATGAAAGTGACCAGATTCTGCAGTGCTCCTTTAATGGAGCTACCAATGAAGTCAAATCGTTACTATGAATAATTCCACATGTTAAATCTCTGCACATGATGGTTCTAATAATGAAGCCAAGGATGTTTTCTAGACCAAAGGTCAGTGTCACTCGTGACACTAAGTAATGCTTGTGCAGTCATTATTCAGCCGCAAGTGACTCAGGAACAGAAGGGAGACGCTTGTTCAGACACTGAACTGAGACATTAACGGGTCTTGGTGTCCACCTTGGAAACTGTGGCAGTGACTGTGTAGATCTGCCGTCAGTTGAAGACGCTTTAGAATTTGTAGGTCTGAGATTGAGGAGGATTATTGTTTCCCGTCAAACACAATAAGATGAGATAAGCTGAACCACACATGTCAACATGTTGACTCACATTATCACCTGTTTCTCTTCTGTATGTTGTATGTTTCTTATTACAAATTGTCTGATTTATAGTATTTTCTATAATCACAGATTTAGGTGATTGTGGACTCTCAGAGATCGGCGTGTGTCGCGTCGGGCCTCAGCCTCCGAAGTCCAACCCCTCCCATCTGAGCTACATCTGGACCTGAGTTACAACAAGCTGCAGGATTCAGGAGTGAAGCAGTTGTCTGCTGACCGAGAGTCCAGTTCTGTCGACTGGAGGAATTCTTGAGGTCAGTTCACTGAGAGCTTCTTTGTGTAAATGCAAGGATTTGAAATGTTTGAAGTTGGAGTTTTCATTGGTTCAAATGACGAAAGCGGATTTAGTGATGTGAAAGTAGGTTTAAACAATGAGAGCTGGTGGAAGAAATGATCAAAAGTTGTTATTACTACAAAATAGAAGAAGGTGAGACCAGTCACATAGAGAATGAACAGAGGTTTTCTGTTTCTCTTCAAATCAGAAAGTTGATGAAAATCTAAGTGCAGCACAGACTCAGATCTTCTGTTGCTGCTGCTCATTTGAAGACCTGGCAGAAGCTGCATCTCCTCATCAAACACATGTTGCTGCACCAAACTAAGTCAGTCACACAAGTGATGAATGTGAACCACACCATCCAGTGTGAGATTTGTGGGAACAATAAAGCTCCTAAGGTTCCAGTTTATTTCCCAGTTACAGTGGAAACAGATTATCGCTCCTGTTGTTAGTATTTCAATGCATGTCACGCTGCTGAATCATTTGAAGCCACAGACCTTCAGACGTAACAACAGGAAGCTAGATTAAAGCAGGACCAGTGTCTGAGGAGGGAAAGTGTGGGAAAAAGAAGAAAGTCAGCTGAGGGAAGTGTGGGACATGGAGCAGGTGGATTAGATTGATGTCAGGAGCAGCTGATGATTCGCCCACATCTC
Source organism: Polydactylus sextarius (assembly GCA_016801845.1). Classification (NCBI taxonomy): domain Eukaryota; kingdom Metazoa; phylum Chordata; class Actinopteri; family Polynemidae; genus Polydactylus; species Polydactylus sextarius. Next base: position 18,572 of record JAFBJX010000172.1, on the reverse strand, counting down.
CCCACAATCAAGGTAAATGGAGAGGTGGGGCCTGGGCCATGTCCTCTGTACTGAGGTGGAGCTTCTACAAACCTGCTTCAATTTCAAACACATGGGGGCAGAAGAAGAAGGTAACAGAAGATAATGAAACCAACAACAGACTTTTAGTGCAAAATAATGTGGATGTGATATTGATTCTGTTCTTCTGCTGTCTGTTACTCATGTAAAGGTTTTAAAAACTTGATTGACATCAGTCATTTATTTTTTTATTTTATTTTATTTTTATGTGGGAGGTCATTCACATTTCAAAACATGGGTGTTTATAATATATACATACTTAATTTCACCCAAACAATACACTAAAAGATAAATACAAAAGAATACATATTATTCTAACTCAAATGTCTGTGTTAGTGTTTTATCCACATCACAGTGTGTGTATCTTTTCCTCATTAATCTCCCTTTTTTCCCTCTCCTCTCATTTTTATCTTTAATTATTTGAACAGAACAAAACAATGTCACACATACTCATTAATTCTTGCAAAACATGTCTGTTATACTCAGCCTCTGTAATAGATCATCAGATGTATGCAAATGTCCATCAAAGCAAGTCAGGTCTCAGTGTGATGATGCATTTCACCTCATTTTTCCTGGCATCTTCCTTAAATGTTTCTTGTTTTCATTTTAAAGTGTCAATGTTAATCCTCTTCCATTATGTAGAGATATGATAATAATTTTAAAATCAGTCCTCTAGTGGTTGAGCCGCCTGGTCAAAATCTCACTTCTTAGTTTGTGGGCTTTTTTCCCCCATAAGTAATATTTTCATTAAATATTTGTCTGCTTTAGTCTGAATATTATTTGTTACATTGCCCATGCACATTGTCAGAGCATTAAAAGGAATAATCACTTGAAATACTTTTTCCAAGCACTCCTATGAATGTCCCGCCAATATGAATAGCCAATTTTTTACAGTTCCAGAACACAAATGATAGTGGTTGCCTCTACATTTTCCCCTGTACATAACCTCCAACAGTTCGAATTCTTAACACCTTTGATATTTCTTTTCTGGGCAGGGGGATGAAGAATCTCATAATATTTTTCCACCGCAAAACTCCTTCCGGCACAAGTGAATATGTGGTTGTCCACCGAGATTTACATATATTTTCATACATCCCCAGATATCTCCATTCCTCCCTCCCTCTCCCATTTATTTTTAATTTGAAGGGTGTGTTTTAGAAAATTTCAAAGAGCCCTGAAACTTTTGTATAAATTATAGATATTATCTTATTTCCAATTCTGTTTTATAGGTCACACAAATATATTTATAATGCCATTGTTTGTTTTCTCCAGTCCCTCATTCATTACTTCATCTCACTTGTGGTCTCATTTGTAAATACTGCAAAGAAATTTTGGTTCTCCAATCCATATTCTTTTTTTACATTCTAAACTTTTAAAATGTTCCCTTTATCGTATAAGGTCAACCAGTATGCTCAGAGCCTTTACTCATTCATATGATTTAAATTTGCATCCGCTTGCCTGGGATAAAATCTGCATCATATGTACATCATCGCAATATTTTCTGCACCATTCAGATTGTACTTTCCTTTGGACCATTTTCTGCTGTGGTGTTGAGGGCAGTTTTGTCCAAGGGTTGATCTGGACTGTAAGGGTGTTCTACTAACTTTACCATCTGCAATCATAGCCAGTATTGGTGGCCTTCTACCAACTCAATCTCTCTATTTCCTTCCCATCTTGCAATAAACTGTGAATTTGTAGAGGCATATTAAATTTGCTCACTTGGGCTGCATGAATAGTAGCTCCTTTAGATTTGGCAAATGCCATGCCTCCTTTCTTTGTTAATTGCACATTACTTATATTTTATTCTTGGTTTCTTACCTCATTCAGATATGTCGCAGGAAAATGAATCTTGTCCCATTCTATAAACTGTTGCTTAGGAGATTTCAATAGGTAGGGACTGGAAAAGATATACAGGCGTATGTAAAAAATAAATCCATCTTTAATTGATTCATCTTCTTTGAGGTATAATTTGAGGAAGGGCAGGTGATTCCACCTTGAGAATATCTGACTTCATTTTAAATCACAGAGGTATAAAATTATTTCAAATAATTTCTGTGATATCCTCTGTAAGATTAATTCCTCAGATATTTCATTTAATTTATTAACACCTTTTAAATCATATTTTTCTAATAGGAAACTTGGTGGGAATATAATTCTCAAAGGTCAGAATTCCGTTTTTTTGGTAATGCTTAATTTATAAATTTCTACACCAATGACCAAATTTCTGCAAGATGACAAGTCAACATTGCAAGTGATAATTAAGGTTGAGTCAAAAATATTAGCAATAATCATCTGCAAAACAATGATAATTGTCAGATCTTTGTCCTGCCATATTTATACCCTTGATTCCCTTCCAAATTCCTGTCTAATATACTGGCCAAGAGGTTCGATAGGAAGAGAGCTTAAGAGGAGTGGGGAATAGGGAATGCCCTGTCTACATGAGCGCCCAGCATATAAATTGCTCTGAAAAGGGCCCATTAATTTTAACCTCTCCTACAGGGATTGTTACATATGGTTTGAGCAGGCATCAATAAGGCTCTGTAAGCCAAATTTCCCAACACCTTATACAGGGAAGGTCCATCTGACTGAATCAAACCGCCTTTTCTGCATCCCAATCCTATAAAACATTAAGCTTCCGCTTATTGGCCTCGGCGTATTTCCTCACATAATGTAGCGGCCTCCTCAGAAACTATCTTGAGTTTGCCTCTGATGGATGAATCCTGTTTGGTCCAGATGAATAAGAGATGGTAGGATTTTTTCTCTCTTCTCTAGCTAATATTGAGGTGTAGATCCTCATAATCCACGCGAGGAACAGAGATCGGTCGACTATCATTTACAAATCTAAATCCATCTTTTTTACCTCTTTTTGGTATTGTTGAGATTTATTGCTTCCCTCCATGATGGGGGATCTTCCTTTTGAGCGCCTCATAGTTACACGCCTGACGGATTTCGAGCAATCTAAATCACCGAAGATTTTCAATGATGTTCCGCTGTGTAAAACCATCAGAACCTGGGCTTCTTTTACATGGTTTAAGTCTAGTTATTGCTGATTTCAATTTCTTTATCTGTGATTTCAGTAATTAGTGATTTATTTTGATCCTGTGTGACTAAGTGTAAATTCAGAGATTTACAGGGAAATTGTCTGGCCCCATTTTTCATTGTTCAGCCTTTGGTTGTGAAGATATACTTTAGTAATAGCCTTCTTCAAACTTTTGTTGATCTCTCCTCTAATTTATACTTTTATTTTCTTTGAAGTTTGCTGGACATCTTTTATTTTATCTATAGTATTGTCTGCTTGCTGTTTCTTCTTCATTTGATATGTGCCAGTAATTTCATAGTTTTAACACCACCTTTCGCTCTCATAACAGCTTTGTTTTGGAAGTGCCGCCTTCCTTTAATGTCTTCTGGAATATATCTCAATTCATTTTGTTTTGTAATCTCAATTGTTACTGCCTTTATCTGAGTCTGTCCTACTCTTGGGTCTTTTTTGTAATTCCCTAAGTTTACTTACAAGTTATTGAGCCTCTCTTGTTTGAGTTTCTTAATTGTTGAGGAGCCAGGAAATGATTTTACCCTTAGTACCGCTTTTATATGCATCCCATACAATGGTTGGGGACATTTCTCAACCATTACTGGTATCTCCTTTAAAATAAAAGTTTTACTTCCTTTTCATTTCTCTTCACTTGTGGATTATTCAGTATATTTGAATTTAGTTTGGTATAATGTGGATTTTAGGTTGTTGTTACTGCGTTAATTTTAATTGTTATTATGGGAGTGGTCAGGATAAAGGTCAATTGTACCAATGTCACATGATTGGATTCTGAATCTGTCTCTCTTAAACACAAAAAATAGTCAATCCTAGAGTAAGTGGAGGTAAGTAGAAAAGGGGTGTGAAGTCTCTGATTTTATTGGTAGAGGGGATCCCTCCAAACATCAATAACATCAATTTCATGAGATAGCATTTACTTTGTTACTAAGGGTTTGGTGTTTCCTCGAGTTAGAGTTTGATGAGTCTACCTTTGATAACCTTATATTCATATCCCTCCACATATAAGCACTCCCCTGGGATTTAGTAGATATCATATCACACATCACTTTATAGAATGTCCAACTCACTTCCTGGGGGGTAAGCAATATTAAAAGGCTTAATATTAGTCCTTCAATTCACCCATAATTATCATTAAGTATCAATTTTTTATCCTTAATTCTGGAAATATGTTCATATTGTATGTGATCTTGAAATTAGGAATAGCACAACACCTCTTCTCTATGTCCCGGATTTGCAAGAGGAGCAAAACAAGTGTTTAAACCTTCCTCTTTTCAGTTTTAAAATGTTCTGTTTCTGTTAAGTGTGTTTCTTGGTAGTGAAGGCCACCCAGTGCCCTCTCCCCTTAGTTTTGATAATATTTTTGCTCCTCTTGACAGGGTTAAGTAGCCCATCTGTTACTTAAAGGACATCACTTGATGATGTTGTTAAAATGATTTTGCCATTATTCTATGTAAAGACATTTTTACAAACCTTATGTGAGTTTAAAGCTGATATTCAATGCTGCACAGAACAGCAAAGCCAACAAAAACACTAACAAAAACAAGTAGTAAGTTTGAACAATGAAAATTTGACTCCAAAAGTGGGGTTTAGAGTAAGACCCCTGTGCGTTGAGTTAGCCTTTTTTATGAGGGAGCCCTTCTAAAGGGAGGGCCCCTTGGGCTTCAGTGGCTTCAGAACAAAACTCATCCAAGGAAGTGTATCAGTCTGACCTCTCGATTTATCAATCTTCCTATCATCTGCTGTACTTTTTAAGTATTGTATCTAATAAACTTTATCAAAGCTACTAAAATTTGGAAACTGATGTTGTGCACATCAGCTATGGCATCAAGTTCATATTCAGCTTAGTTCTCGGTTCATGATCTCACTTCCTGTTAGCCAGTGTCCTGGTCTCTAGGGTCGTGGGTCCCAGCTAAATTTCTGGAGCTTTTCTCTTCACCAGTGAATTTGTTTGCCACGCCCTGTCTCTCGCCTGTCAACATTGACCATAAGCCATCCCCTGATTCTGGCTCCATCAGTATCTCCAGGTGGTTTGAGGCACGGGTGGACCGTAGCCCTCCTCTCAGCCATCTCCCTTATCGCTTCTTCTGCAGTGTCAGAAAGAAGGGTTCCATTCGGTAAAAGACCCTGTAGGTTTAGCCGGGAAGGGGGGTCTTGGAAACGATATCCTCTCTTCAGTAGCATCTTCTTCGCCTGAGACTTTTTTTTTTTGTCTTTTTCTTAAGTACAGTTGAAAGCGTAGTCAATTATCCAGATCTTATTTGCTTATTCTTCCAAATAAAAGCCCTTCTTCTGCACACGCTGTTCTGAGGACTTCCCTTTGGTTCTGTAGCTCAGAAACTTGACAATAATGGATCCAGCGGGAGTTCCTTCTGGCGGTGTTATTCAGGGTCCATGTGCGCCTTGCCCTTTCAATATGGAGGTCCATGTCGGGTGGCAGGCTTGGTTATGTTTCAGGAGCTTCTTTCCACAAAGGTTAATACCGATTGGGCGTACCATTGCCATGACCCCCGCAACGGAGTAAATCCTAACATTACCTGGCCTCGCATTTTCTTTTCCTGGTCCGCTTGTTTAGCTTCCAGGTGGGCTTTGAAGTTTTATTAATTCCTTCACTACCTCTTCCACGCTTTTGTATCTCTCCTCTGGTGTTTAAGATCCGCTCTTCGCCCTCATCGAGTGGCTGTTTTGTTTTTGCCGATCTCTTCTTTAATTTCTGCAAAGGTTGTTATTGTTGTCTTGTCGGAAACTTTTTATCTCAGCAAATATAGTGTTCAGACTGGACCTCATGTCTTCTTCTTCATGCGCTGCTTCTCCGGCTAGCATTAGCCGAGCTGCAGCTAGCAGGGAGAGGACTCCGCGACTCGGACTTTTGTTCAAAGACCGAAACTTTCTTGCCTTTGGCTTCATTACTCGCCTGGTTCTGGCCATGATTAACCAATTAATCGTGGATGTTGGCGCAAGTTTAATGCCAGTTTAGTATATATAAAACGCTTATTTTAACAAATTTGTCGGGGAGATTTTCTCTTAGGGTTGCCATCTTTGCGGCTGGCGCAGTTAAAGACCGCAGTCATATTTCTACAGACACTGACTGGAGTGAATATGACGATTTAAGTTCTGTCGCTGATCAAAATACTCACAAATGTTTAGAAAAGTAACCGGGTGGAGGGTAGGGAGTGATCATATTTTCTTTACACAATGATTGTTGATTATTTTCAAAACAGATCCATCATAATTTCCATCTTATGTATTTAAAGTTGGACTCTCCAGTGATAACCACTTCTCGGTGAGAGCTAGCAGTGATCTCTAAGGAAATATTTCTCTTTTTGTCCCAGAGACATGTGGACATACCAGTCTCATCTCACTGCGCCTTCCTTCAGTTTTCTTGGTGTGTTGGTAAATAACGCCTCTGATAGTTTAGTAAAGTTTTGATCACGCCAAGGAGCAGATATTTCCAAAAGCCTCCGTTTGCCAATGTGCTGGTAAGAGTGAATGGTGCTGTCAACGTGGTCCACAATTGTAATTCTACCACAGTCACTGGGTTCACCTTTATGATCTTGTTTCCTTTTTCTTGATAAATCAAAATGTGGTCTCAAGCAGCAGGACACTTTGTTCTGTTCTTGGCAATGAATAATTCCTTCCCATCTCTTCTATTATGGCTCCAATCTATGTTTATGTTGAGAAGTCAACTAATGTGTGGATTATTTTCAATGGTTCAACATTTATTTCAGCCACACCCACCATCTGTGCTTCCCAGTGGCCAGGTATTCCACTGCGCGGGCTTCAGGTGACGTTTCCTTTCTCTTTCACCTGGGTTCTCCTAATCTCGCAAGCCCATAAATGTCTCCCCTGTTTGGTCCAGTCTACCGCCCAACGTAACATCATGTCTCATAGTAGATTAAAACAATGACTCTCAAGTGTTCACACCCCTGTAACACTACTTTGAAACATCATCTTCCATCTTTTCAAAGGATACCCTTGCTCCTCTGTTCTTGATTGGACCTTTGATAAACCTCATACTACTAGTTGATTTGTGTCTTTGGGTGGAAAATCTCGTGCATTCCTCCAAAAACCTTTGTTCAACTTGGATACTTGTTGTGACTAGTCATTGCTGTTCCTCCAGCATCTTGTAGGTTGCGTGCTTGTAGAGCCGCCTCTGTGTTTGTAGGGAGATTCCAATCTTTGCTTTTTGTTTCCTTCATTTTTGGACCTTTTTTACTGCATTTTCACCTGGAATGTTAGCCATAACAATCTGCCTTCTACTGTTGTTAGTACTTGTAGTAGCACTTGCACCACAGCAGTAGCAGGCAGTAGCAGTGTAGTAGTAGTAGTAGTAGTAGTAGTAGTAGTAGCAGTAGTAAAGTAAGGTAGTAGGTAGTAGTATGTCAAGTAGTAAAGTAGTAGAAGTAGTAGTAGTAGTAGGTGGTAAGTAGTAGTAGTAGTAGTAGTAGTAGTGGGTGGGGCAGTAGTTGTTTTGTTTTTAAAACCCCTTAAAATTGTTGTTGTTTTTTGTTGTTGTTGTTTCTGTTTCCCGTTGTTGTTATAAAAACCCAAACCCGTTGTTGAAACGCAAGTTGTTGTTTAAGAAACAGGTAAATATATAGAAAGTTAGTTAGTTGTTAAGGAAATTCAAAAACAAAAAAAAAAAAAAGAGTGTTTGTGGTTAAAATAAGTGTTGTTATTGTTGTGTATATAAGAAGCATTGTTGCTGTTGTTGTAAAACTGTTTTGTTTTTGTTGTGTTGTTTTCGTTTGTTATGTTGTCAAAAAAATATAAAATATAAAATTTGGAAAAACTATTCCTCATTTTTTTTTTTTACATTCAAACTTATGCAGGGGGAAAATTTACTTGGGTTTCCCGCCGAAATAACCCCCCCGAGACAAAACCGAAAAAACCCCCCCAAATTTTAATCTCCTTTTTTCCTTTCCAGAGTCCAGACGGGGGGAGCCTTATTCAAAAATTTAGCTGTTTTTCTTTTGGTTTTAAAAATTTAAGTCCAAATCCCAATTTTTAAAACAAATGGGCCCGAAAAGGAAATTAAGACATGGGGCTGGTTTTTGGTTTTCCCAAAAAGGAAAAAAAATGGGCTGAAAATTGAGGTATCTTTTCCTCTGAAAAAATGTTGTTTAAATTTTTAAAAATTCCTTTTAAAACGCCCAAAAATTATTTCCCCCAAAACCTTTTTTAATTGGGGCCTTTGTGTCCCTTTGTAACAAAAAAAACCGCTTAAAAAAAAAAATAAAAAGGAAACCCCTGAAATGGGAGGATTTTCCCGGGAAAAAAAATGAATTTGTTTATTATTTGATTTTATTTTATTAAAAAAACCCCAAATTTGTTCTTTTCCCCCAAAAAAACCTTTAAATTATTAAATTCAACTTGATCTTTTCGCGGGTTTGGTTTTTAAAAAAACAATTCCCGTTCAAAGGGGAAAATTTTAAATCCCAATCAAAAAGGGTTTTTAAAAGGGGGGGGGGAAAAACCCTTTTTTAAAAAAGGGGGGTTTTAAAAAAAATTTTTTTAAAAATTTTTTTTCCCTTAGAAAAAAAAAATTTTTTCCCCTGAAAAACCCGGGGGTGGGGGGCCCCCAAAAAGGGGGAAAAAAATTTTTAAAAACCCCCCTTAAACCCCCCCCCCCGGGGTTTTAAAAAAAAAAAAAAAAGGGGGGGGGGGGGGGGAAAAAAAAAAAGGAAAAAACCCCAAATTTTTCCCCTTTAAATTTCCGGGAAAAAAAACAAGGGGGGGGCAAATTCCGGGTTTTTTAAAAAAAACTTAAAAAAAATTTTTAAAAAAATTTTTTTGGGGGGGTTTTTAAAAAAAAAAATTTCCCCTTTTCCTCGGGGTTTTTTTTTTTTTTTCCCCCCAAAAAAAAAAAAAGGGGCCCCGGGAAAAAAAAGGGGGGGGGGTTTAAAAAAAGGGGGGGGGGGAAAAAAAAAAAAAAACCCCCCCCGGGGGGGTTTTTCCCCGGGCCCCCCCGGGGGGAAAAAAAAAAAATTTGGGGGGGGTTTTTTTTAAAAAAAAACCCCCCCAAAGGGAAACCCCAAAAAAAAAATTTTCCCCCCCCCTTAAAACCCCCCCCTTTTCAAAAACCCCCCAAAAAAAAAAACCCCCCCAAACCCCCAAAAAAAACCCCCCAAAAATTTCCCCCCCAAAAAAAGGGGGGAAAAAAAAGGGGGGGGGGGGGGGCCCCTTTTGGGGGGGGGAGAAAAAAAATTTTTTCCCCCCCCTTTTTTCCCCCCCCGGGGGGGGGTTTTTTAAAAAAAAAGGGGGCCCAAAAAAATTTTTTTTTTTGGGGGGGGTTTTTTTCCCCTTTTTAAAAAACCCCCCGGGGGTTTTTGGGGAAAACCCCCTTTTTTTTTTCCCCCCCCTTTAAATTAAAAAAAGGGGGGGGGGAAAACCCCCCGGGGGGGCCCGGGAAAAAATTTTCCCCCCCCCAAAGGGGGGAATTTTTGGGGGGGAAAAAAAAGGGGGGGAAAAAAAAAAAAAACCCTTTTCCAAAAAAACCCCCCCCCCAAAATTTTGGGGCCCCCCCTTTTTTTTTAAAAAAGGTTTAATTTTCCCCCCCCAAAAAAGGGGGGCCCCCCCCCCGGGGGGGGTTTAATTTTAAAAAAAAGAAAAAAGGGAAAAAAAAGGAAAAAGGGGGGGGGAAAATTTTAAACCCCCTTTTTTTTTAAAAGAAAACCTTCCCCCCCTTTTTTTGGGGGTTTTTTGGTTTAAAAGAAATTTTGGGGAAAAAAAAAAATTTTTTTTTTAAAAAATTTTTTCCCCTTTTTTTTTTGGGTTGGGGGCCCCCAAGGGTTTTTTTTTTCCCCCTTTTTTTTCCCCCCCCCCCCAAAAAAAAAATTTTTGGGGGGGGGGGAAAAAAAAAAGGGGGGGGTTTTTTTTTGGGGGGGGGGGGCCCCTTTTTTTTTTTTTTTTAAACCCCCCCAAAAAAAAAGGGGGGTTTTGGGGGGTTTTTTTTTTTTTAAATTTGGGGGGGGTTTTTTTTTGGGGGAAAAAAACCAAAAAAAGGGGTTTTAAAAATCTTTTTAAAAAATTAAAACCCCCCCTTTTTTTTTTTCCCCCCCGGAACCAAAGGGGCCCCCCTTTTTTTTTTTAAAAAAAAAAAAAAAAAAAAAAATTTTTTTTTTTAAAAAAAAAAAGGTTAAAGGGGTTTTTTTTTCCCCCTTTTTGGGAAAAAAACCGGCCCCCTTTTTGGGGGGGGAAAAAAAAAAAAAATTTTTTTTTTTTTTTTGGGGGGAAAAAAAAAAAAAACCCCCCCCAAAAAAATTTTTTTTTTCCCCCAAAAAAAAAAAAATTTTTAAAAAAATTTAAAAAAAAAAAAAAATTTTTTTTTTTTTTTTTTTAAAAAATTTTTTCCCCCTTTTTTTCCCCTTTTTTTTTTTTTTTTTCCCCCCCCTTTTTTTTTTTTTTTCCCCCGGGAAAAGGGGGTTTTTTTATTTTTTTTTTTTTGGGGGGGGGTTTTTTTTTGGGGGTTTAAAGGGGGGGCCCCGGAAACGCCCCTTTTTTTAAAAAAAAGGGGAAAAAAAAAAAAAGGGGGGGGGGGGTTTTTTTTTTTAAAAAAAAGGGGTTTTTTTTTCTTAAATTTTCCCAAATTTTTTTAAAAAAATTTTTTTTTTCCCTTTTTTTTTTTTTTTTTTTAAAAAAAAAAACCCCCCTTTTTTTTTTAAAAAAATTTTTTTTAAAAAAAAGGGGGTTCCCCCCCCCTTTTTTGGGGGGGGGGGGGGAAAAAAACCCCCCGGAGGGTTTTCCCCTTTTTTTTTTAAAATTTAAAATTTTTCCCCCCTTTTCCCCCTTTTTTTTTTTTTTTTTTTTTTCCCCGGGGGGGAAAAAAAAAAAAAAAAAATTTTTTGGGGGTTTTCCTTTTTTTTAATTTTTTTTTCCCCCCCCTTTTTTTTTCCCTTTTTTTTTCCCCCCCCTTTTTTTTTTTTTTCCCCCCCAAAAAAAAAAAAAAGGGAAAAAAAAAACCCTTTTTGGGGCCCCCTGGGGGCCCCTTTTGGGGGAAAAACCGGGGGGCCCCAAACCCGAAAAAAAAAAAGGGTTTCCTTTAAAAAAAAAATTTTTAAAAATTTGGGGGGGGTTTTAAAAAATTTTTTTCTTTAAAATTCCCGGGGGTTTTTTTTCCCCCCCGGGGGAAATTTTTCCCCCCGGGGCCCCCCCTTTTTTTTTTTTTTTTTTTTTTTAAAAAATTTTTCCCCCTTTTTTTTTTAAAAAACCCGGGAAAAATTTTTGGGGGCCCCCCCTTTTTTCCCCAAAACCGGGGAAAAGGGGGCCCCCGGTTAAAAAAAAAAAAGGGGGGGGGGTTTAATTTTTTTTCCCCCCAAAAACCCCCTTCCCTTTTGGGAATTTTTCCCCCCCCCAAAAAAAAAAAAAAGGGTTTTTTGGGGGTTTTTTGCTGTTTTTTTTTTTTTAAAAAAAGCCAAAAAAAAAAAAGGGGAAAAATTTTTTTTAATTAAAAATTTTTTTTCCTTTAAACCAAACCCCCCCGGGAATTTTGGGGGGGATTCCTTTTTTTTTAAAAAAAAAAAAAAAAAAAAAAAAAAAAACCCCCTTCAAACCCCCCCCATAAAAAAAAAAAAATTTTAAAAAAAATTTAAAAACCAAAAAAATTTTTTTTTAAATTTTTTGGGGGGGGGAAAAATTTTTTTTAAAAAAAAATTTTTCCCGTTAAAAAAATTTTTTTTTAAAAAAATTTTTTTTTTTAAATTTTTTTTTTAAAAAAAAAAAAATTTTTTTTTTTTTTAAAATTTTTTTTCCTTTTTTCCCCCCAAAAAAAAAAATTTTAAAAAAAAGGTAAAACCCTTTAAAAATTTAAAAAAATTTTTTTAAAAAATTTTTTTAAAATTTTTAAAAAAAACTGGGGGGGTTTTTTTTTTTTTCCTTTTTTTTTTTGGGGGGGTTTTTTTTTTTTTTTTTTTTTTTAAAAATTTTTTAAAAAATTTTTTTTCCCGGGGGTTTTTAAAAAAATTTTTTTTTTTTTTAAAAAGGGGGGGGCCCAAAAATTTTAAAAGTTAAGCTTCAAAATTTGGGGAAAACCCCCCTTAAAAAAAATTTTCCCCCCCTTTTGGGGTTTTTTTTTAAATTTTTAAAAAAAGGGGGGGGGGGGAAAAAAATTTTTTTTAAAAAAGGGGGGGAAAGGGGGGAAAAAAAAAAATTTTTGGGGGGTTTTTCCCCCCCCCGGAAAAACCCCCCCCTTTTTTTTTTTAAAAAAATTTTGGGGAACCAAAAAACCCCCCCAAGGGGCCGAAACCCCTTTTTCCCCCCCCCAAAAAAAAAAAAAAAAAAAATTTTTTTTTGGGGGTTTAAAAAAAGGGGTTTTTCCCAAAAAAAAAAAATTTTTTTCAAAGGAAAATTTTTTTAAAGGGGGGGTTTTTTTTTTTTTTAAAAAAAAGGGGGGTTTTTTTTTTTTTTTGGGGGTTAAAAAGGGGGGGTTTTTAAAAAAAAAAAAGGGGGGGCCCAAATGGGGTTTTTAAAAATTTTTTTTTTTTCCCCCCGGGGAAAAAAAATTAAAAAAAAAGTTAAAAAAGGGGGGGGGGGGGTTTTTTTGGTAAAAAACCAAAACCAAAGGGGAAAAAAGGGGTTTTTAAAAACCCCAAAAAGGGGGAAAAAACCCCCCCCAAAAAAAAAGAGGGAGCCAAATATTTGTTGTTTGTATTTATTGACAACAAGAATATCCATTAAAACACTGATGATAATGTCTGTTGTTACACTGTACACACGACCCCCCCTGCTGGAGGCTCACATACCTACATAAATACATAAATACAGTGAGCCACATAAGTAAATGTAATATTCAGCAGCGGAACTTAAAGTGCTACAAGGCCCAATCACATCTGTCGTCAGACACTGGTTTAGCTGACATGTCATCGAGACTGTGACTACCCGCTCCTGAAAGTCTTTACGCTAATTTGTTTCAATCACTAACTCCTTGTAGCCACTTGTTGATGTCACAGGTTTGGAATTTTCAGCTGATTTCTTGGGGAAAAAAACAAGAAGAGTTAAGAATTTATTATTATTATTATTATCTAATAATAATGATAAAATCCAACAAGAAAATGAAAATAATAATAAAAAAATAAAATAAATAAGTTTGGTACCGCTTATAAGAAGTTACAAACATTCAAATTAGATTTTAACTCTTTATTTTCCAGCATATTTTTCAATTTTCTCTAATTTCCAAAATTGATTGGTATTTTCTGTAAATTACTAGAATATTTCTGAGTGTCCGTAGCTGCAGTTACATTTGAGTTTTACAGAAAAAAAAAAATAAAATCTAAAAAAAATGATGCAGCAGAGAAGAAAATATTAAATAATATAAACTTGTTTTTATAATTACAATTATTATTATTTATTTAAAACTCAAAACAACTAAAGATTTTTTATTTTTATTGAAACTATCCTGGTAATTTACTAGTAAATATCAGTAATTCTTCAGGATGTAACGAGGAAAGTTTGGAGGAAATTTACTGTGAAATAAAAGTGATAAAATATAATTCAAATTTTAAAAATCAACAAAATTATATTATAAAATAAATAAACAAAAACCAAACAAAATGAAATTATTATTAAAGTGATAATCAGCAGAAAAATAGGACTTGAAAGACATGATAAATCTTTAAATTCAACAAATAAAAGCTCTTCCTCCTTCTTCTTCTCTTTTTCTTCTTATTGACTGACACTTAGAGCTCGTTATCACAAAATATGATGCTAAATTCCAAATCCAGATATTTTTTAACTATTCTGGCTATATTTGATATTATCTCCATGGCTTTGCTTTTAATTAAGCGATTACAGGATCTCTAGTGCAAAGTTCACCACAGTGGCCCGGCACTTCTACGTCGAATAATAAAGTCAAACCATAGAAAATAGGGAATGTTTCCATCTTGTTATTTTAAGACTCCGTAACTCACAAACTGTTGGGTTTGTTTTTTGTTGTTTTTATTTATTGTTTTGGGTCAAGGCAGTGGACGGCCCGTCACAGTGATGCATAGAAACGGCAGCGACAAGGAAATAATAAAATAATAATAATAAATAGAATAATAATATGAATAGATAAGATGAGAAAAGGCCACAAGTAAGTTGATTTTGGGTCCAGTCTACGATGGTCGTTAGTGGAAGAACGGAAACGTACGAGTTTGTTAAAAAATATTATGTTATAATGTTCATCTTGTTTATAAGGGTGAAGACCCCAAGTTTAACGTGAAACAAGGAAAAGGTGATTTTATTTTATTTTCTTCTTGTTTTTGAACTAAACACTTTCTCAGAAAACAGATTTGTTTCATTTGATTTACTTAAAAAGAAGGAAAAGATTTTAACCAGAAATAAAAAAATATTTTTACTTTTAGTAAAAAAATTAAACAATTATTATTATTATTATTATTATTATTATTATTATTTAACAGGTTTATTTATTTTACTTATTTTTTTAAATATTTTTTCTTGATAGTTTTTTTAATTCATGGGAAAAGTTTTATCAGGATTAATTTTCTAAATGTGTTTATTGTTTTTGTAGAAATAAAAACAAAACCCCGTTTTTTGGATTGTATAAAAAATTTGTACTACCCCCCGTGTGGCAAAAAAATTAGTATTACAACAAAAAATATAAAATTTAAAAAAATAAATAAATAAATGAAAAAATAAAAAATTTTTGAATAAAAAAAATTTTTCAATTAAGAAGAAAAAATAAGATTAAAAAATTTTTTTGCCACAATAATAATAATTTTGGAAAAAACAGGGAAAATAATCGCATTTGTCTCTTTTAATTTGGGTTTTAGAATAAATGATTAAAAAGAAAATTAAAAAGATTTGGGATTAGTTGACAGGTTAGATTTGGGGGTGTTTTTCCCCTGATCGCTAGATGATTTAAATTAATGATTTAACGAAAGCCCGTTTCCCTCGAGGTTCCCTTTATGACGTCGTTTGCCCAAAAATTTTTAAACAAAGGGACGGGGTTCGATTGGGTTTTGGGGGATTATCTTGTGTTTTTGATCGGGATTTAAGGTTTGGGTTTTATATTTAGCCGATGACGGGGGAAAAAAAGTTTCGGGTTTATTTATTTGATTTGATTTTTAAAGAGACTACATTCGCTCATTCCAAGGGAAATTTAAAAACCCCGGGGTTTTAAAACGCTTTTTTTTTCTGATCGGGGGGAAAACGTCAACGATATAGATGTATTTTCACTTTTCAAATGGGATTATTATTATTTGTTTATCTTTAGTCGGGCATTGAGGGGGGTAACGTTTTACATATCGTTAAACTCCAACCCGGGCGAGGGATGACCGTTATTTATTTTAATGAAGTTTAAATCAAAAAGAATCAAAACATTTCATTTTTTATTTTATCCTATTGACTTGACTTGACTCGGGAGCAATTTTGGTCCACTGTGGCGCAAAGTGGGTTAAAAAAGTTTGGGTTTGATTTTTTTTAAAAGACATCAAGAGGTTGAGTCAGTTGGTCAATTCAGACATAATAATAATAATAATGATATATGATGATTTGAATGAATAAACCCTCAAAACCCCTTTCCAGATAGGACCAGAATATGAAATGCACCCGTCGGTAAAAAAAAATAAAAACAAACTGAAGATGCTGCTGGGGCATCTGGGACTTCAGCGTTTGTTGGTTTCAGCAGGGGCGTTGCGCTTTTTTTCTTCTCTTCTTCACGGGTTTACCGACGCAAAAAACCATCATGGACAAAACATCGGGGAGGAAACAGGAAGTTGTGAAATGTGATCAATTTTTCTGATCCAGTTTCAATGAAGAGCTTCGGGGGAAAACTGTTTTTGTTTTAGATTCAGTGTTGAATGAAACACGCCACATCATGTGTTTTTTTTGTTAACACAAACCCTGGTTGGACTTGAAAAACAAAGAAGGTAAAGTTTTGATCACAGCTGGTTTTCAATACCAGGCCGTTTTTGGAGCAAGAAACTCTGAGTTGATTCACTGGACCCGTAAAACCCCAATTTGAGTTTTGGGTTTCGAAAGGTGATAATAAAACAAAAATCCCTATAGAGCGTGATGAGAAAAAAAAAGAGCTTACCTAAAAACACAGATATCAGGATCAAAGAAAACTTGGTGAAAAGGGCTGTTAAAAGTGTTGATTTTCCTTTTTGATAGGGGAACGGGAACTATTAATAAAGCATAAGGAGATGGTTTTTTTTTAAATTTTTAAAAACTAGGGGATAAAAAACATGTTGATTATCGCCTTTTTAAAACCCCCTTAAGTTTTTGGTAATTCATTTAGTAGAAAAAACCATAAAAAATGTCATTTCTGTTAGAAATTGACGTAATCTTATGGTTTTAAGAAAGTTTTTTCTTTTGGAGGAAACAGACGCCCAGAAAATTGCATTTTTTCTTTGTTTTTTTTTTTTGTCCATTATGTGTATAAAGGTAAGATTTCATCGGGATAAGAGTTTCATGCCACGGGGGGAAAGTGAGCAGCCTGTTGAGGTTTTACATTTTTAAAACAAACAAAGAAGTTGTGTTGTATTCATTGAGGAAAAAAGAGGACTTGATGGTTCATAATGTTTTGGATTTCTTTTATTTGAATGATTGATCCATTAGAAATGATTATTCCTCAGCCGGGCAGTTCTTCAGGGTTGTAGGCCCACCCCCTGTGCAGCAACATTTTTGTTTTTTTCGGCAAAGGATGCACAGGCTGTTTCGGGATGACCCGGGGCCCCCGGGGGCTCAAACAGGTCTTCAGTCTGCCGGGGCGCTCTATTCATGGGCCTGCTGTGAGACAAGTTTTGATGGGGTAGATCAGGATCAGGGGCTGGGGAGGATAGGGGTCATGGGCCCCCCGGGCACCAAGAGGAACCCTCAAACTCCCCTAAAAATGAGGAAACACTTTATATGTTAAGGCCAAAAGAGGAAACAGGGTGTTTCCAAAATTAGATTTCCTTTTTATAAAAATGAGCATGTGGAGCCTCAGGTAGATTCATAACTTTTGAGTCATGAACAAACCCAGGTGATTTTACTCACGTTTTGATGATGAGTGCATAATCTGATCTTCACAGTGCAGAACAGTAATTTTCTGCAGTAGGTACTAGTACTGTAAGTAGAGCAATAATTAATGCAGTAAACTACAAAAGCCTACAAAATTTAATTCTATGTTTTGGTTATTTACGAAGGATTTTTTGGAAAGATTTCCCTCTATGCAGCCCAAAAATTGGGGATCCCAAAAAAGGGTGGGTATGAATGTCAAAGAGAAAGTCACTTTCTATGAGAAAGGGAATTTTTTCTTTTTAACATACATCCTGTTTATTGCTTCAAACCTTTTGATGTTACTACCCTTTTTTTAGGGTTTTTTATCAACCAACACGATGTTACACCTGTAATTTGTGAGCCCTTTATGAGACTGATCTGTGACCAGGAAAAACCCCAAACGGGAGAGAAAGGGAGTCCAAGACATTTTGACGTTGCCTTTTAAACATGTTGGGAAAAAAAAAAGATTGGGAAAATTTGTGGAACAAAATCTGGTTCTGTTGCCATAGTAATGACTCCAGAGTTCAGCTGAACCCGCTTTCGAAACGGTCCCCAGATGAGCAAAAGTGGTTGGGGTTTTGGGTTTTGATTTAGCCAGGAAAAAAGATTCAGTTCAGAGTCAGACGCCAATAAACATCAATGCGGGGGGGTTTTTTTTGGCGTTTAAAAAACCAGAGAAGAATGAAGTTCACATGTTTTGACGGACTTTCAAAGTCGTCATCAACACTTTGATGTGGTTTTTTAGAAAGATTTTTTAATCACACAGAAGGCTGACAGGACGATGTGGGAAACCCCTTTTATTCAGGAACAGTTTCACTTGGGAGTTAGAAAAGAAACAGCCCATCTTAACAACGGCCCTTTTAAAATGCAGCTGTGTTTCCAAACCAAAAAAAAAGGAATATTTCCCTATTGTGTAAGAAAAACAAGACTTTAGAAAAAACAACACATTTAACACAAAGCACGCCCCAAGATTTGGGCCAAAACCTTTTTTGAACCACAACTGAGCCTGATTGAAAGGGGATGTTGATAAACACATGAGGGTGAGCTAAAACAGCTCCACCCCTGTGATTTCCTGGGAAAAGGGAGAGGGGGAGCCACCAGGTGATCCAGGGCCATGTGACCAGGGAGGAAGAGTAAAAACATTGAGGAGCCGTTGAAGGGATGGGGAAAAGGAGGAGGAGGTGAAGTTGAGGGGGTGAGGTTGATACAACATTATTCGCTTTTTTGAAAAGGGGAGTCGTGGGCCCCGTGGACTGTAGAGGAAGAGGAAAAACACACACACACACACACACACACACACACACAAACACACAGAGAGATGAGGAGGGGAAAAATATGATGTGTGGGATTTCCTGTTTTCTCAGTCACAACAAAGTTTAAACCAACACTGCAGGTGGAGCCCCCCCCCCCCTCTCTCTCTCTCTCTCTCTGTGTACCTGTTTTTTCCACATTTTGGGACTTAAACCGTTTAACTGGGGGGCTTACTTTT
>JAFBJX010000171.1:15000-16933 GCA_016801845.1 Polydactylus sextarius | reverse complement strand
TTTTATTCTTTGTTACTCTGTTTCATTGTAATGTTTGGGTTAGATACACTGTACCACCAGGGTGCACTCTGCAAGCATAAAGGCATGAAGCGGCAGGAGACTCCAGTCAACCTGAGTCCTGGATCACGGGCAGGATTAGTTCTTATGGTGGTAACTTCAGGTTAACTCTGGGTTTCCGGCCCCATGAAGGTGGTTGACTTCTACCGGCTACGCCTCCATGGTAACTGATGTTGAACGGCTAACCTGCTCTGGAGCAGGTTATGTTCCAGATCAGAGATCAGAGACTATAAAATCCCCGCCCCCACCAATCAATGCTCTTGAAAAATGTCTGGCCCTTTTTTATTGCAGATCTGTGGAGCCTGGGTGTCGGATTGAGAGGGTCTCAAGAGGAGGACCAGGGTTTTAGGAGACCGCAAGATTATTTATTGGAGCGCCACTTAAATATCTGTGATCTCCTCAAACCACACGCTGTCAGTGACACAGTGGAGCTGACTGTCCTCAGACAGTAGCACTGCTGCTTATTGACTCCTACAATAATTAACTAGGATATTAAATAACTGGATTTTATTATTAACACATTTTTACAAATGCTCCTGTTTGAGCTGCCAGGTCCGACGACACACCCCGTCGCCCTCCTTCATTAACTGTGCTTGTCGCCCCTAAACCAGAGACTGATTGACACTGAAACTGAACTTGACTTATAAGATATGAAAGTTCACCTACTGATCACTTTAAATGATATTCTTATATTTAGTTTTTTATTGTTTTGTGCCGCCACGGTGCAGCTGAACACCAATGTTAAAGTTATATCAGCCTATTCACCGCGAATAACAGCCTCGATTTCAGCAGTTCATTCATTTGATTTTAATTTAATTTCAGTCACATCTACTCGCCTCTGTGGGGCTGTGAACTTACGTGTTTACACAATCGCTGATCTTTTTTCCAGCTGTCTTTTCGGTTTTTAGCAGCTGCCGTCGGTTGTTGTTTTTTTACTTAGATTATCGGCCGTTTTCCTCATATTGTTGTAAAATCATCGCCTGCTCTTCGCTGTGAAGTCGCTGCTCTGCCGGGTTCTCGCTTCCATGTTTGTGATTGGTCATCTGCTGCAGACGCCGCTTTTTTATGTGAACGCGCTCACATCTAGATTGAAAACCTGCTGACTAATCGAGTTGATAACCAGCTTCGTGGTACCGCTTTAGCCAGACTGAGATTGTTAGGATTAGTGAAGCTGATAACTGAAAGAGATCCTGGTGTAAGTTGAACTTGCTTCAGGTTCAGGCCTCTGGTGGCAGGAATATGTTTTTAACCAGAGCAGAAGAGACAAAGGATTTGTTTGTTTGCTTAACTGGACTAAATAAATCATCAAAGCCTCAATAACCCAGCATGGACATTCACTTTTTCTTTTACCTGAGTACACTACCTGCCCAGGGTGGAACAGTCGCCCTTTGATTTACTTTTTAGTTTTACTTTCATTTTGGAATATGTATTGTTTTGTTGACAAACCGCCATGGCTACACAAAGTATCAAGTTGAACAAAGGTTTTGGAGGAGATACGAGATTTGGACGCTATAAATGGAGAAAGTCAAATAATAAACAATCATTGTGTTACAGAGAAAAGATCACTTCTACATCTTCATGGTTCCTTTTCATTTTTTTCTTTTCTAAACATTTGTAGTATTTTTGATCAGCTGACAGACACAACACGCCATATTCACTCAGTCCAGTGTTCAGAAATATATGACTGATGTCAATCAAGTTTTAAACCTTTACAACAGTAACAGACAGTGAACTGACCTCAGAGTCTCCAGTCCACAGTCTGAACTCTGGAGAAAACCACAAAGATGCTTCAGTCCTGAATCTTGAAGTTCGCTCCCAGCTCAGGTCCAGTTGTCTCAGATGGGAGGGGTTGACTTCAGAGCTGAGACCAGAGAAT
>JAFBJX010000170.1:25000-38513 GCA_016801845.1 Polydactylus sextarius | reverse complement strand
CTACTATTAGCAGGCTCCAAAGAGAACTCAATGTCATATTTAGCTGCATGGAAGAATGATCTTCAGGAAAACATCTCTGTAGAAGACTGGGAGGAGGCATGTCTTATGCCCAAACCCAAACTATAAATACCAGATTTCAATTATTACAATATAAGTGGTTGCTCAGGACTTATATTATCATGCGTTCAATGACATCATTTTTAATCCTCAGATCCCTGATACATGTACTAAATGCACTGGAAGAGATTGACACTCTCTATCATTGTATGTGGAGTGCCCAAAACTCCAGGTATTCTGGAAAGAGGTTCTGGAGCTGACTTCTAAATTGACGGATAGTGTTGTTCCCATTACAGCTAAAATGTGTTTATTACATATATACCTGAAGATTTTCCAGCAAATACCAAGAAATGCAAATCTAATCAATTTTTGTTTGTTGCAAGCCAAACGTGTAATTGCTTTGACCTGAAGGATACTCAGAGACCTGGTTCTAGACAGTGGGTTAAGGAGATGTCTTGCAGTCTGGCACTAGAAAAACTGACGTACATAGTAGTAGAGGAAAGTTGAGGATTTTTATAAGATATGGACGCCTTTTCTTATTTTTATGAACAACATGAATATACAAATGCCTGGGAACAGATAAGCACAGGCACTGTTACCAATACCCCCTACAGAATGGCTTGAATCTTGTACCACAGCTAGAGTACTATGGTTATGAACTGGGGAGAGAAATAGGATGGTGACCATGTTTTATAACTCTACCTTAAACTGTCCCTTTAACTTCATTTATGTTATATTATTTTACGCTTTGTTTTATAATTTTTAATGTATTTTATTTATTTTAATTATGGATATTATTAATGTTTATTTATTTATTTTTCTTCTCTTCTTGACTCAATTACTTATTTTCCTCTGAGAAAACTGTTGGTTATGAGAAGGAGGAAGAGATTTGAAAGTAGTCTGTTATTGTTTGTTGTGTTAATTATGTTTTGATTATTATAGTAGTAGTAGTAGTAGTAGTAGTAGTAGTAGTAGTAGTAGTAGTAGTAGTAGTAGTAGTAGTAAAGTAGTATAAATGTGGTAAAAACATCATTCATCATTTTCATCTTTTATTCTTTATTCAGATTGAACAGATGCAGTTTGTCAGAGATCAGCTGTGATTCTCTGGTCTCAGCTCTGAAGTCCAACCTCCCATCTGAGACAACTGGACCTGAGTGACAAACGAGCTTCAAGATTCAGGACTGAAGCATCTGTGTGGTTTTCTCCAGAGTCCAGACTGTGGACTGGAGACTCTGAGGTCAGTTCACTGTCTGTTACTGTTGTAAAGGTTTTAAAACTTGATTGACATCAGTCATATATTTCTACAGACACTGGACTGAGTGAATATGACGTATTTGTGTCTGTCGCTGATCAAAATACTACAAATGTTTAGAAAAGAAAAATGAAAAGGAACCATGAAGATGTAGAGAGTGATCTTTTCTCTGTAACACAATGATTGTTTATTATTTGACTTTCTCCATTTTATAAACGCCCAAATCTCGTGATTCCTCCAAAAACCTTTGTTCAACTTGATACTTTGTCTGTGACGGTTTGTCAACAAAACAATACATGTTCAAAATGAAAGTAAAACTAAAGTCAATCAAAGGACGACTGTTCCACCCTGGGCAGGTAGTAGTACTCAGGTAAAAGAAAAGTGAATGTCCATGCTGGGTTATTGAGGCTTTGATGATTTATTTAGTCCAGTTAAGCAAACAAACAAACTTTGTCTCTTCTGCTCTGGTTAAAAACATATTCCTGCCACCTGACCAATCACAAACATGGAAACGAGAACCGGCAGAGCAGCGACTTCACAGCCGAAGAGCAGACAATGATTTTACAACAATATGAGGAAAACCGTACGATAATCTAAGTAAAAAAAAAACAACACGGCAGCAGCTGCTAAAAACCGAAAAGACAGCTGGAAAAAGACCAACGATTGTGTAAACACGTAAGTTCACAGCCCCACAGAGACGAGTAGATGTGACTGAAATTAAATTAAAATCAAATGAATGAACTGCTGAAATCGAGGCTGTTGTTACGGTGAATAGGCTGATATAACTTTAACATTGGTGTTAGTATTAGTAGTAGTAGTAGCAGTAGTAGTAGTAGTAGTAGCAATAATATTAATAATAGTAGTAGCAGTAGTAGTAGTAGTAGTAGTAGTAGTAGTAGTAGTAGTAGTAGTAGTAGTAGTAGTAGTAGTAGTAGTAGTAGTAGTAGTAGTAGTAGTAGTAGTAGTAGTAGTAGTAGTAGTAGTAGTAGTAGTAGTAGTAGTAGTAGTAGTAGTAGTATAAAATGTGGTAAAAAACATCATTCATCATTTTCATCTTTTATTCTTTATTCAGATTGATCAGCTGCAGTTTGTCAGAGATCAGCTGTGATTCTCTGGTCTCAGCTCTGAAGTCCAACCCCTCCCATCTGAGACAACTGGACCTGAGTCTCAACAACCTGAATGATTCAGACGTGAAGGATCTGTGTGGTCTTCAGGAGAGTCCAGACTACAGACTGGAGACTCTGAGGTCAGTAGAGGGTTGGAGTCAGTCCACGCTGCCTTCAGCTCTGTTGTACTAAACCCAGTTAGTATCAAAGCAAAGAGCCAGTGTTTCCTGTGAAGCTCCAACCTTCTCAGTGGCTGCTTTCCTCAGTGAAGCTGTGAGAGGAGGATGGAGACAGGAAGACAGAGAGAGAACAGTCAGCCAATCAGAGCAGCTGGTTGTGATCATGTGTGTGAGTGTCAGTGTGTTGACTCCAACACGTTAACATGAGAGCTGAGAGGAAGCAGCTACGCTCCACAGCTGCTCCACCTCTGGTCTGAACAGGACTGAAGTCCCTGCTGCTCTTTATACTGGATGTGCTGCATCACTGACTGAAGCTGATGAAGTGAGTCTCTGTCAACTCTGAGTCTTCTCTCTTCTGTCTCCTTCTCTCTGCAGCTGGAGGTGATGAAGATGAGGGAGTGTGATGTGAGAGATGATGAGCTGTGTCCTGATGATCCAGATGTTGAAGCAGCAGCAGCAGCAGCTGGTGTGTAGAGAGGCTCTGACTGGACCATGTTACTGGGAGGTGGAGTGGAGAGGAGAGCTTCATCCAGCAGAGAGCGACTCTCAGCGCTGCTCTGAGAACAGCTGTCCAGTCCACCATCGCCCCCGTGTGGTCGTCTGGATGTGACGCAGCATCATCACTGGATAAACAGGATAAACACTTTTCTCTTCACCTTTGTCTTGAAAATCATAAATCATCATCATATTATTATTATCATCTCATTTGGGAGTCGATTAAATGTCAGATTAAGGTTTAATGACAAACAGGAAACAGATCAGATAATTTACTGGATCAGGATTAAATTAGAAACTATTAAAGTTTAATTATATAACTGTGGTCGACACAGGATTCCAACATTTTTACTCGTGTGACTTTTTCCGCGGAAACAACGACCCTGATCACAACAAAGTATCAAGTTGAACAAAGGTTTTGGAGGAGATACGAGATTTTCACTTTTTGTCAACTAGTAAATGTGAGTTTATCAAGGTCAATCAAAAAACATGGAGCCAGTATTAACTGAAAAGATGGAAGATGATGTTTCAGTCAGGGAGTGTGAACACGGAGTCATTGTTTTAATTATATGAGAATGATGTTCGAACCTGTTAAAAACATGGAAGTAGCAGCACAAGGAGCAATAAGTCAAAACTAGTCTCTAATTATCAAATTAACTTTAAAACACGCTTTTCTCTCTTACTAGCTCCGTGTTATTTTATAAAACAACATATTTATGTTGTAGTTTAGTTTAAAATGTGGGTTTAACTTGAAAATCCACACAACCTGAATTTATCTTGTTGATATTTATCTTGAATCTCTGCATTTTATGACTTTCTGGTGGTGACAAATCTGTATTTTCAAATCTTTATATTGGTAGAATTAATAAAATGACTGTAGGTCTATAATGTGTCACTTTACTCACTGAATAAAGTGTAAACTTAATAAACGCGAGGAAATAAATGTTTGACACAACAGTTGTGACCTTGACTGGTTTTGATTTATAGACGTGAACGTTTGACTGTTGGTGTTGATGAGAGACTGGTCTATTTCTGCCTCCTTCAATAGTTGTAGTGTTTGACAATGTTTTATGGGATATTTTGCACTAAAATCACACTTTATACCTTCCTGAATGTTTGAAAATGTTGCATGTCAACGTGTTTCATTTTCCTACTGCGCCTTGTGAAGATGTTCCTGTAGTTAAAAACAACAAGTTTAAAACTCCACTGTGGGATTTTAAACAAGTTAATTTTTTATTTGAGTGGAATATTTTAGTCTCTGCTCATAATTAAATGAGGCTTTTAATTTTGTTGACAAGGAAGGAAGTGTGGGGCTTTTATTTTGAAGGCAAGAAGTAGAAGTTTTGTTACATGACTAAAATATTACTCAACTACAAGTACAAGTACTGGTGTAAAAATATACTCAATTAAAGTATAAAGTGTTCTTCTAAACAACTACTCAGAGTATTAGTTACTTTTTTTATTTATCGATGTATAATTTATTCAAAAGCTCAAAAACGTTTGTTTTCAACAGACTTTTCTCTCAACAGTTATATGATTCTGTGGATCAGTTGTTCAAAACAAATACAAAGTATCTTTTCTGTTAAATTCGTTAAAAAACATCATAAAATTCTCACTGCTTCACTCAATCTATTGGTAACCTCACTGGCTGCAACAATGTATCTATGTGTTGCCATGGGAACCAGATGAGTCTGATGGTTCATATGATAAAGACACTGATTAATTTTAATTACATGTCATTGTCTTTGTGTTGCCAGGTTATATTTTAAAAACTACTTAGTAGTGAATATTATTTAAAATGCAGCAAAGTAGATTACAAAACCAAAATTACACAGTTAAATAAATACTCAAAATAAGTATAAGTACAACCAAAATTGTACTTAATTACAGTAGTCTGAGTAGATGTAATTTGTTACTTCCACCACTGCGCTTTTCAGCAAAACACACCTGAAGGAACAAGCTGATAAATAAACAAATAAACAAGTAAAAGAAACGAAGAAAAGAGACATAATTGTTTTTCTTTTAACGTGAACAATGACAGGCGGCGGATCTCATGGCTGCCTCTTCTGCTTTGATGAGGAGTGTTTTGTTTTCTTAGTGTGACGGTTTGAATGTGACGTCAATCTGGAGCCAATCAGCAGGAAGAAGCGCGTGTTACAGCCTGTGTCAGCGGGCAGGTTACATGAGGTAAAGGATGGAAATTGTCAAGTCGACATCAGTCAAAGGAAGTGTTTATGTGCAAGGTGAGTGTTAAAGTGAGTCTAGAGGTGATGATCACTCTCACTCTCTCTTTCTCTTTAGTTTGTTCTACTGTGGTTTATAAATATAAACAGTCACATTGTCTCAGATCAACATCACTTCCGTGTTTCCGTGTGTTCACAGCTGAACATGTAACATGTTTAGTGAGACTTTATGTGACGCCTGACGTGTTATTCGCTTTTGTCTTTATGGTTTAATTCTACCCATGTCAAAGGATCATTTACCGGACCTGACTCCCTAAAATCACTCACGAGTCATGGATCTAGACGTGTATTTCACCGGGTCACTTGACTCCTACCACATTTGATTGATATAATCAATAAACAACACAATTCAAACATCTTCCATCTCACTCGACTTCAAGTCGGTAAGTTTCGTTTCTCTGCTGAGTGAGTGAGTGAGTGGTTGACTCACGACCGCACAAAACAAACCGAAACAAAACTTACCCAACTCATAACCGCTGCTCGTGGCTCGATCAATACTTGCGGAGGCTCGTGGCTTGACTCGTGGCTCCTGCTTGAGTGAATCCCCCCTGCATGTCCCCTTCTGCTTTAACTGTAATGTGGTTTAAATGGAATCGACTACGAGGCAACGAACGGCTCCGTGAAACTAAAACGCTTAAAGCCATTTCTACAAAATACAAACGCTTTCTGGTTTCACCTTCCTTGAAAATATTTGTGTTTTTTTGTTGAGATGTGACTTGTGTGTGTCTAAACTTCCCATTAAGTCTAAATCTAAACTCCATCAACAGGTCCTGTTATACTGGAAAATGATCTACAAGCACAATGTTACTCCACATAACTCCCCTATCTGGAATAATACATCTGTCTTAGTTCAAAGAAAATCTGGATGTTGTTATGATTGGACGGAGAGAAGTGTTTGGTCTATTTTACATCTGATGGATTCAAGTGGCAGGTTTCTTCAGGAGAATGAATTTAAGGAGAAATTGAATATACATTGTAGTAAAAAGCAACACTTGGTGGCGATTAAGGCAACACCGCAAGCAGCGGTGAACATAGTGAGAGGCATGTTACCTCATATGTTGTTAGTAGCACTGACGCCTTCACTGTCTAGAAATAACTTTGATTTCAAGGAGAAAAATGTCCAAATAAAATGATAAGATATGCTGTCACTTGTGAAATCTTCCCCGCACGGTTAAAAAGGAAACACTTGCTGAACGATTATTGTGATGAAGTCAAGGTCCGAGTTAGAAGCAGATACCTCTCTCTCCGGTCCCACCACAAACTAAACACATTCACTTTAACATATTCAATCACATTTATCCTTGTCGTGAATTTCTTAGGCACAATTTAAGTCGGAAAGAAACAATTGTACATGTTGTGATCTTGATATTGAAACTCTTGAACGGTATTTTTTTGATTGTCATTGTATCAGAACTTGTTGGGGATGTTTTCAAAACTGGACTTGAGTCTCAAGCCCGATTGTAAACTTTAACACCGTTAAAATTGGCCTTTTGATGCAGGACAATAAAAGAGATGTGCTACATGATACATTAATTATCACGGTGACATATTTGATCCACAAACGTCAAAACATCTAAAATCTAAACAAGCCTTTTGTGTTTCTAAAAGTTGAAGTATTTTTGATTCCAGATTAAATCTCTGACTCTTTCTGTTTAGATTAATTTATTTTTTTCATTTCAGGTAACGGTGTATTGTCGTTTATATGGATTTACATATTTTCTTGGTCAAATTTGCTACATTTTGACTGGAATGTTTGTTTTGAATCGACTTTGAAAAAAAAAACAAACCTGGGCCAGTAACACTCATCCTGTTCCTGCACGACAATCGTAAGTTCATTGAAAAGTAACTGCTACTTTACAGACGTGTGGACAGATCATGGTTGACACAAAGAAAAACACCCAAACAAACCAAAGATAGAGCGGTTTTGTCACTACACAGTCAGAGGCACAACTGATGAAGCACATCATCAACAGAAACTGGTGGTTTTTGTTTTGTTTTTTCTCCTGAACCACCTCTGGTCAGCTTCAGAAGATGTCCAACGTTAAAAGATGATGAATCTGCTGATGTGGAACACCCTTCATCAAACCTCTGGTCCTGATGTTTAGTTGTAAACTGTAACTGTTTCAACTGCTTCAACAGCTGCAGTTTAATGAAATCACTGAGCTTCTTTGTGCATTTTCTACGCTGCTAAAAAATCAACGCTACAGAAGCAAACGCTGGTCCGAGGAGCTCTGATCCTTTTCTCTCTTCATGTTGTTCCTGTGCAGGATCGTAGCAAGCAGCCGGACGCTCATGATAAATATTTCCACGATGTTCCCTTCGAGGCTCACTTGGCTACAGACGCCCCGGAGTTGCAGTCCATGACCATGTTGGCGCCGACGGCTTCACCGTGAAGGTCGATGCTTCTACAAGGTGTGTGTGTTTAATGTGTGAGACGCCGCTTTTAATTCGTTGATTTGTCAGAGTCCTCAGCGGTTGACGCCCCTCTGTTGATTGACAGGTGGAGGCGGCATCAGTGGTACCTGCAGGTGATCTACGTGATCGGTCCAGAGTGGTGGTCCAGTCCCAGGATTCAACGCCGCGATCTGGGTGGGCGCAGCTGTCGCCTGGACGCTGGACGAGTCGCTCATCTACGATTCGACCACCTTTGACGGCCACGCCGGGCAGCTCGGTGGGGCTTTGGCGTGGCGGCTGCTCCTAGAAATCCCGTCCATAAAGATTATGAACAGAACCGGTGACAAAGGAAGTCCTGGTGAAGTCCAACCTTCACCGAGAACCAGATGTGGATGGAGACTCTGACTCTGACGGTACAGAGACCAGATGGCTCTCGGTAGAAGACCACCCACCCCAGAGGACACCCTGAGGAACCGGACCCAAAAAACACACGTGGACCAGTTGGGTGAACTCCCATGCGTCCTCTAGCTCTAGACCTGGTCCAGGACGACAGCCGGACTCTCCTCTCTAGTACCCTGGTGTAGACTTTCCCAGGGAGGCTGAGTTGATTTAGTTTTAATGTTTTAGTTCAACTGTTTTCTCTTATCAGGTTTTTATTCCTCGTGGTCACAGTGATCTGACGTCATATTTTTGATCATAACTCATAAATTTTCCTACTAATTACCTGTAACTAGACTTTGATTGGTGGAGGCAGACAACTACAAAGTGGTAGTTGTGGTTTGTTTTGTTTTTTTCCAAACTGATGCAGAGATTTGACTTCAGCTGTAGTTTGTTGGTTTGGACAGCAGGTGGCGCTGCTGCATTTTTCTGTCTCTTCTTCTTCACAGGCGACACAGACACAATTAAAACCATCATGGACACAAACATCAGGTTCAGCTGTGAAACAGGAAGTTGTGAACATGTGATCAACTCTTCTGATCCAGTTTCTAATGAAGCAGCTTCGAGGCTGAAAAACTGCTGCAGCTGTTTTAGATTCAGTGTTGAAATGAAACACGTCACCATCATGTGTGTTTTCTTTAGTTAACACAAACTCCTGGTTGGACTTGATACAACATGATGGAAGGTAAAGTATTGATCACCGCTGTGTGTTCACACTGACCACGGCCGTTTCAGAAAGCAGCTTTAAGAAACTTTTGTTGTTTTGTCCATTATCGGTGTATAAAGGTAAGATTTCACTGCAGGATGAAGACACATTGTCAGCTGCCACAGGGAGGGAAGATGTAGAGCAGCCTGTTGAGGTTTACACTTTAAAACAAATCAAAGACGATGCTGTGTTGCATATTCACTTAGAGGAAATAAAGAGGACTTGATGGTTCATCAATGATTGTGATTTCTCTTTATTTGACACTGATTGATCCATTAGAAATGATTATTACACATCGAGTCTCTGACAGTTCTTCAGGGTTGTTATCAGGGTCGACCTCTGGTGCAGCAACAGTTTTGCTCTTTTCGTGCAACAGTGATGTCACAGGCTGTTTCTGGGATGACCCGGAGCCCACGGAGGCTCTGGAAACAGGTCTTCAGTCTGCCTGGGGTCGCCTCTATTCTGGCTCGTGTCCTGCTGTGAGACAAGTTATTGACGCTGTGGGTCAGGATCAGGATCAGGATCAGGGTCTGGGGTTAGCAGATAGGGCTGGCATGGGTACCCCCTGTCACCAAGTAGGTAACCATCAAACTCCCTACAACAATGAGGAAACACTTTTATATGTTAAGTTGCAACATGAGGAAACAGGATGTTGCTTCTAAATATTAGATGTAGCTGTACTTTATATAACTACCATGAGCATGTGGAGCTCTCAGTGTAGATTCATGAACATTTCTGGAGTCATGAACAAACCCAGGTGACTTTACCTCCACGTTGTTGATGATGTAGCTGCATCACATCTGATCTTCACAGTGCAGAACAGTAATTATCTGCAGTAGGTACTAGTACTGTGAAGTAGAGCAATAATTCAATGCAGTAAACTACTAAAAGCTTCACATTAATACGGTGGAATGACATCATATGCACATAGTCTGCTTCATTTACTGAAGGAGCCTTGATGGACATATGCATTTCATCTATGCAGCCAATCACAGCTGGAGATCCTAACATATAGAGGGTGTGGACCTACTGAATGTCAACAGGTAGAACAGTCACTTTCTAGTGTTTGTGTTGCATTAAGGTTCAGCATTAAGGCTACAACACAAAGGAAGGAAAGAAGAAAAACATAAAAAAATGATCTAATCAGGCTGAACAGAACAGAAAGACGGAGACGTGCACGGTTAGTTAAAGACAGAAATGGTGAATCTATATTTTTATCCTGATAATGTAAATGTTACGTGGCGTGTCCCTGGTAGACTTACAGTTAATCCAAACTGCAGCAGCCTGACTCTGACTGGAGCATGTAAACATGATCACATCACTCCCATTCTGGCCTCTCTCCACTGGCTTCCTGTTGACTTTAGGATTCATTAAACATTTGGACTCTGTGTTTTTAAGTCCTTGAATGGGTTAGCACCACAGTATATCTCAGACCTCTTGGGCCCTGATTTCTAAAGGTTTATGCGTATGAGCTAAAACGAGTGCAAACTTGATTACATGCGCAAACACGAGTGTTGAAGCTGATCTACCAACCAGACGCAGTGAGGATCGTGTCCCTCAATCGGGGAAAATAGCAGCGTCATCATTTAGCGTGTTTGTCTTAATGAATATGTAAATATGGACGGTTCCGCCAGAACGCTCCAAATATTGGAAAGAGTAGATGCAGATAGATTAAGATGGCGCAATGTGATTTACCAAACCTGACACCGACTCATGCTCGCTAATGTTGCGGCTCTTTATTTATAAGACTTAAAGTCTTAACTGGAGCAGCGCCAGTGGCACAAACGGGTTGCTGTTATTGTAGCGAGGAGGAGGCAGAGACACAACAAAAAAGACGCCTGCCATATTATTACGTTTTTAAGTCTTTCATTGTCATTGATCAATGGAAACTTGTATATATGGTCTGCTCCTCACAGACACTTTACACACTTCATTTATAAGGACAGACTAGACTGTTAAGTGTTAGAGGCCAGTTGTCATATCTTCCAGTATATATCACAGTGCCATTGCTCAACAGTTCAGAGGAATGTGATGCTAGAGAGAGACCGAGCACAGCTGCAGGATGGACAGACTGGACAGATTAGAGATGGTGAAATACTGTTTATTATTATTATGTATTATATATTTTTAATGGTCAAATGAGACTGTAAGGGCCGGATGAAGTCTCGGGTAATTAAACGTGGAAACTGCACATTTGCACCCTGTTATCAATTGTACAAATAATCTCAGTTCATCACCAACAACACGCCAAAACCAACAGCGCGGCCTTATCTGGGATCTTAGTAAATCAGGCCCATAGAGTTGTATAGTCCCTCTAGGGCTCTGAGGTCTGAAGATCAGCTTCCTCCCTTATCGCTCCTGGAACAAGATGAAAATCATAAAAACAGAAGTAAGTGAGTTTGTCACTGCTGGACACCCAAACTGTGTGGAATGAGCTGCCCATGTTCAACTGGCCCCACCCTGACACTTTTTAAATCTGCTCTGAAAACTCACTTTGACTCCTTGGTTTTAAACTCCAGCATGAAATTGTGTGGTCGCTGTGTGTTTCTTTGTATTTTATTCTTTTATTATCTTTAAGTCTCTATAATATAGTGTCTGTTTTATTAAAGTAGTTGACTGGACTTCGATAATAGCTGCAAATATACTAACTAACTCAGGGCCAATCAGCAGGAAGACGGTTGTGTTACAAGGTGTGTGTAGGGAGGTTATATCAGGTAAAGATCCAAGTTGTCACAAAGTCCATTTGATCAAGTGACCGACATCAGACGGAGGAACAGTTGGTTCAGGTGAGTTTTAAAATGAGTCTAGAAATAATCAAAATAACCATCACGTAGCTGAGAGAGTAGTCCAAACCTTTAAGAAACAATTAACAGTAGAGATAGAAGAAGAATTCCTCTTCAACACAAAGTAGATCAATTTCTTTGTCACAGAAATCTGTTCATGCAACAACAAACCAAACACTCTGCAGTGTTGTTACAGCAGAAATTTAGTAGTCCTGCTTTGACGATCTCCTGAAACCAAATCGTGAGTAGAAGAGCAAAACAAACAGTTTAGTCAAATGTCAAATGAGCCTGTAAGAGACTTTGAGCTTGGACAGGAAGTTCTGCTACGTGACTTAAAGGAGACAAGTGGACACCGTAAAACAGCAAAGAACAGACCCTCATGATCACTGTTGATGTTGGAAAACAAACAGGAAGCGCATCCACACGTCCTCCACTGATCCTGCCACTGACATGTCACCTGCAACACAGACTCTTGCCCCAGACAAAAGCTCTAAACCCCAAGGACCCTCCAAGGTCTGAGGCGTCACCCTGACAGACACAGAGTTCAAAAGACTGGTCTGGTGTGTTCATGGTGTCACCCTGTTGTGAGCTTATGACTGTATATATACTTATATATTTACTTTTCATAGTGAATCTATGAGAAGTATTTATCTAAAAGGGAGGAAGTTTATATATGGACAATATTTTATGTAGTTAGAAGCAGTATTGTGTAATGAGAAACGTTTAATGTGCGAGGATATGTGACTGTAGCCTCTGTATCCATGTAACGTTGGTCCTGAGTAACGTCTGTGAAGTGAAGCCTCAACATTGTGTCCACAGCTGCTTCTTTTAATATAAGTTGTTAAATACAAGCAGAGGTGAGTGAGTTTGTCATGCTGACACCCAAACTGTGGAATGAGCTGCCATGTTCAACTGCCACCCTGACACTTTTAAATCTGCTCTGAAAACTCCTTGACTCCTTGGTTTTAACCCAGCATGAGATGTGTGGTGCTGTGTGTTATTGTATTTTATTCTTTTATATCTTTAAGTCTCTATAATATAGTGTCTGTTTTATTAAAGTATTTGGACTGGACTTTGATAATAGCTGCAAATAAATAACTAACTAGAGCCAATCAGCAGGAAGCGTTTGTTTACAAGGTGTGTGTAGGAGGTTATATCAGGTAAAGATCCAAGTTGTCAAAGTCCATTTGATCAAGTAATCAGAGAGGAACAGTTGTTCGGTGAGTTTAAATGGGGAGGAATAATATGATGTGTGGAAGTATTTCCCAAGGTCTCAGCCACAATCAACAGTTTAACACTAATTCACTGCAGGTGAGTCTCTCTCTCTCTCTCTCTCTCTCTCTCTCTCTCTCTCTCTGTGTACCTGTAATTTTTCCTAAATTGTGGGGCTTAAACCTGTTTACACACTCTGGGTTATCAGGACTTGACTTATTTTGTGGGGACAAAAAGCAGGTCCCCATGATGTAAAAAAAACAATAACTGAAGGAGAAGACAGACTTCAGGTTTGGTCTAGGTAGATAAAGGTTAGACAAGTGGTACCTAACAAATGGGATCTCTAGGGTTTCCAGGGAAACAGAATGCCCTCACAAGGCATGAAAACAAGCAGCCATGTGTGTGTGTTCATTAAAGAAGTGAGGACATTTTGTTCTGAATTTCCAAACGTCTCTTTAAAGCTTCAGATGTGGTTTTGCCAATGTTGTTGTTACAGAATTTGGTTTAGTCGTTGAAATTTGGTTTAGATCGATTAGGTTTAGCTTAGGTAGTTAGAGCTTAGTTTGGTCATGTTGGAATCAGGTTTGGTCGATTGGGATAGAATTGTTTAGGTTTGGTGTTGAGTGGATTTGGGGTTTGGTGGATTGG
>JAFBJX010000170.1:7500-20000 GCA_016801845.1 Polydactylus sextarius | reverse complement strand
TGAGGCTTCACCGACCCCCAGAAGGAGGAGTACTTCAGGAGGAGGATCAGTGATGAAGAGCTGTCCAACAGAACCATCTCACACATCAAGGCGTCCAGGAGCCTCCACATCATGTGTCAGATCCCAGTCTTCTGCTGGATCAGTGCTACAGTTCTGCAGCACATGTTGACCACAGAGCAGAGAGGAGAGCTGCCCAAGACCCTGACGGACCTGTACTCACACTTCCTGCTGGTTCAGACAAAGAGGAAGAAGCACAAGTACCATGAGACGAGTCCACAGGAGCTGACGGAGGCTGACAGGGAAGTTCTCCTGAAGCTGGGGAGGCTGGCGTTTGAACAGCTGCAGAAAGGAAACATCATGTTCTACCAACAAGACCTGGATCAGTGTGGTCTTGGTGCCTCAGAAGCCCTTGGTGTACTCAGGAGTCTGTACAGAGATCTTCAGAAGAGAGAGTGTGATCTTCCACAAAACAGTTTACTGCTTTGTTCATCTGAGTGTTCAGGAGTTTCTGGCTGCAGTTTACATGTTCCACTGTTTCACCACCAGGAAGACTGAGGTACTGAAGGACTTCCTGGGAGAAGACCACAGTGACTCATCTCTGGATGAGTTCCTGAAGAAAAACCATGGAGAAATCCCTTCAAAGTGGAAACAAACACCTGGACCTGTTTGTTCTTTTCCTTCATGGCCTCTGTCTGGAGTCCAACCAGAGAGTCTTAGGAGGTCTGCTGGGTCAGACATGGACCAGACTGGAGTCCAACCAGAGAGTCTTAGGAGGCCTGCTGGGTCAGACAGAGACCAGACCAGAAACCATCCAGAGAGTCATCAACAACCTGAAGGAGATGAACAGTAATAAAATCTCTCCTGACAGAAGCATCAACATCTTCCACTGTCTGGCGGAGATGAGCGACCACTCAGTTCATCAGCAGATCCAAGAGTTCCTGAAGTCAAAGACCAGATCAGAGAAACTCTCTGAGATCCAGTGTTCAGCTCTGGCCTACATGCTGCAGATGTCAGAGGAGGTTCTGGATGAGTTGAACACTGAACAACTACAACACATCATCAGAGGGAAGGCGGAGGCTGATCCCAGCTGTGAGGAACTGCAGAAAGGCTGAGTGAGTCCTGACATGATCATTAACATCATCAATCAACAGATGTGATCAGTAGTTTAGTCAGACTCAGATATACACAGCACCTCCACCAAGGCCAAACCATTTTCTTCTGTCAGATCTGGATTATTATCTGGATCTGCACCAAACTAATACAAAGTCATAGATGTGAACACCATAAATATGTCTGATTGTTTTACATCTAGATCCAAACATTAACAGAGAAGCTCCTTGTTGGAGCTAATTATTCTCATTGTTCTTAGTTTCACAGCTCATTAGTGTTTTTATGTCTCTGTGTCGGTGACAGCCGTGGACAGAGGGATCATGTCTTCAGGTTTTCATTCCTCTTTGTCTGTTTGTGAGTCCGTCTGTCCCGTTCTGGTGAACAGGATGTCTCAGAGGCGCCTGGAGGCGGGGACAACAGGGACAATGATTTGAAGGATTTGGAGGTCTGGGTTTTGTTTGGGACGATGGCGTCGTCTCCTGTTGGTTCATGGACGAGGGGACGGACAGATGGTCTCTTCATCGTCCAGTTGTTTGAGCCTAAAGAGGATTTTGAGTGTTTAGTGTGTGTGTGGTGTTTGTTTTGTCTTTTGTTTAAAGCTGCAGACTCAGATCAGGGCCTGAAATTCATTTTTTCAAAAGGGGATTCCCCTTATATGCTTCACATAGGGAGGATTTATAGACTCTGGGGGATATTACTGGTCACCTTAACTGCAGCTCTGACATTGTCTTACTTGTGCTTTAACTTGCATCAGTGGCTCTTTCCCTGTCTTGTCTCCTCTGCTTCATCTCTTTCCACACGGGTTAATAACACAGGGGTTAAAACAAGAAAATATTTGTAAACATGAAAATCTGTCCAGGAGGAAATTCTACTTATGAGATTAACTATGGGCCTTGTCTTTGGGCTGCTTAGGCGGCTCTGCTTTGGGCGACAGGTAAATTTCCATTTTAACCAGCGTCCATGTTTGCTTTGCCTTTTAGGCCTCGTTACACCAAAACCATACAGAGATTTTTGTGTTTTTACACAAAACTTCAGAAAGTCTTCAGAAATGTCTTTGTTTATACCAAGGCGCTTAAAAGTTGAGTGAAAACGCTGTGTAGTACATGTGCCAGACCAGTTGGTGGCACTGTCGCGCCTCCACAGTCATGTATATAAAAACAAAGAAGAAGGCGTCTGTAACAACATGATACAATTATAAATGATATAATAATTATGAAATAGTGTCACGTGTTGTGTAAGTATTCAGTTTATGTTCTCATGTACTTGAGTGTTTTCCGGCGGCTCCTGAGCGCACCTCGCTAGTGACCGACCAGCAGTTTTTTTCCTTTTTTATTATGATGAATTTCATTGAATGAAATGACCCGAGCGCCGGACAGGTTTTGTTGATTGATTTATTAAATGACCTAACGCCACCAGTTAGAGGTGTGAAGCAGCACTGTGTCATGTGACTTTTGCGTTTAGCCCGTTTCACCTGCTCACATGGAAAGCGCGGTGGGGCGCTTTCAAAACTTTTCACTCTGGAGGTGGTTTCAAAAGTTTGCGGTTTCGGTCTCCAGCGCCAAAATCTCCATGTAATCTAAAGGCCATAGTTAACGGAATCCTAAATAGCAAAATGCCATTGAATCAACATTGAAATGGCATCAGGCAAAAGCATTGAATCCACGTTGATTTCCGACATTGAGTCCACATTGAAAGCGCTCGTTATGATCAATGTTGAAATGACGTTGAAACTTCAATTATAACCGACATTGATTCAACATCGATTCACCATCATCTACATGCTGCTGTTATTGAAATATGGTTGATTCAACATTGAAACCATGTTATAAATATATTATATATATAAACACAACGTTCAAAACTATTGAAACAGACAGTTCAATTCTCTCTATCACACACACACACACACTGCAGCGTTTAGTTTATTAATAATAACATGAGAAGACGACCGGTAAAGTCCATCCCACCCTATTTGTCGCTGAATTTACCGACTAGGGACTGGCCATGTGAACAAATCCAGCGCCGAGGTGTTGTCAAGCAAGCGATGATGATTGACACTGAAACTGAACTTGGACTTATAAGATATGAAAGTTCACCTACTGATCACTTTAAATGATATTCTTATATTTAGTTTTTATTGTTTTGTGCCGCTACACGGGTGCAGCTGAACACCAATGTTAAAGTTATATCAGCCTATTCACCGTAACAACAGCCTCGATTTCAGCAGTTCATTCATTTGATTTTAATTTAATTTCAGTCACATCTACTCGTCTCTGTGGGGCTGTGAACTTACGTGTTTACACAATCGTTGATCTTTTTCCAGCTGTCTTTTTCGGTTTTTAGCAGCTGCTGCCGTGTTGTTTTTTTTTTACTTAGATTATCGGCGGTTTTCCTCATATTGTTGTAAAATCATCGTCTGCTCTTGGCTGTGAAGTCGCTGCTCTGCGGTTCTCGTTTCCATGTTTGTGATTGGTCATCTGCTGCAGGCGCCGCCTCTTTTTTATGTGAACGCAGCTCACATCTAGATTGGAAAAACCTGGGTTGACTAATCGAGTTGATAACCAACTTCGTGGTACCGCTTAGCCAGACTGAGATTGTTAGGATTAGTGAAGCCAGATAACTGAAAGAGATCCTGGGTAAGTTGAACTTGCTTCGTAGTTCAGGCCTCTGGTTGATGCTCGTCCGTATCCGTCGATCCGTCGCTAAGCAACGGCGCAGAGAGCCCTCTCGCGTCGTTCGTGCGTAGCCCGTCCGACCCCTCTCCGTCAGCTTACGTCACCTCCCCAACTTTTTAACTTTCCGTCTAAGCGACGGAGAGCTCACGGAGACCGCAGATGGACGAATCGACTGTCGATTCAGCCTCCGCTAGGGCGTTTTCGCACAAGTAGGGCGTTTTGTCAGAACACTGGTCAGCAGATTGAGAACATGCGCGGTAGAATCTTGAGCCTCAAAACGATTAAATAAACATTTATTTTTCAAAGTGTAAAACCTTGTAATGATATGAATAAAATTAAGATTGAAAATTGAATTTTTTGACAAATGAAGACTTTAAGGACCCGCGACCACCCTGTCCACTCTGCCCGATAGCAGTGCAGCTAGAAGCTATAAGAGGGTCACGACAGCGGGGCAGAGCATCTCGCTGGCATTTTTACAGGCCTTTTTGTTAGCTAGCTAAGCTTAGTAGATACTACTCCTGCTGTCAACATGCTAACATTAGCTAGCAAACATGACAAGATTACGACGATATAAGTCTATTTCACTAAATAGTGAAAAACAGTTTGCCTTCAGTGTTGACTGTAACATGGTAAGAACATATAAGGATAGCAGTAATCACTGATCAAACTAAACCAGAAGCGCTTTAATTAGCGATTACGGACTAACGGTTATGCTACTGGCAGCTTCAAAGTAGGACTGACCAGCCAACATTACACCAAATTAAGTGGAAAGTAGCTACGTTAAGCTTCATATTTTAACCGTGAAGCGATAACAACTATTCATATTTTAACTTAAGTCTGGGAAAAAGACAATGTTAACACCGCCCTCAAACAAACACTAGCTAAATAAGATAAAAATGGCAGATGTCAAACTTACCTCTGTAAATGCTGGAGTGACTGCAAATCCTCTGCCCAAACCACTTCTTCTTTTTGTTTTATGGCGTCCAAACCAACGGTCTTCAGAGAATTAAAAAAAGGGCCTTCGCTGATTGGCTGACTGAAAAGATCATTGGCTTCAGAAGATGAACATTGAAACAATGTTGATTAAATGTTTTATTTTCACTTATTGAATCTTCAACCTGTTTACAACGTTGATTCAATGCCAGTTTTTCAATGTTTCAAATTACAATCATAATTAACTGTTGAATCAATGTTGACTTTTCAACATCAACCAAATATCAACCAATCTGACCATAATTCAACGTTGAA
Source organism: Polydactylus sextarius (assembly GCA_016801845.1). Classification (NCBI taxonomy): domain Eukaryota; kingdom Metazoa; phylum Chordata; class Actinopteri; family Polynemidae; genus Polydactylus; species Polydactylus sextarius. The sequence continues at coordinate 14,967 of JAFBJX010000170.1, read as the reverse complement.
ATAACATGGTTTGCTATTATTCCTTAAATCCGTTATTGAAATGGGAAGCGTTTTGTTTGCTGGCGAGAAGCGGCGCTGTGACAACCGATGGAGCTGGTGACGAGAGAAGGAGAGGCGCCAAGTCTGTGGATAGTGAAGTTCTTCTTTGTTTTAATGTTGTGGCGGCGGCAACAGGAGCATTCAGCTCCGATACAAGCGTTCACTGAACATTATTACACGTCGCTGTAATTGTATGAGGGAATTTCCGCATTATAAGAGCTAGATTTGCGGGAATCAATGATACTATCTTAATAGCCACAATCCCGCAGTGAATTTCAGGCCCTGCAGATGATTGAAATGTGTTTGTAGATAAACGGCTCCAGTTACTATCAGGCTTATATCATGGAGAGTTAAAGAGGCACTATGACAGATGTTTAAGTGAATGTATCAACTTCGTAGTCACTGTGATGGTTAAATGACTCCTTATGGGATGAATGAAGGGTCTCTCTGCTGCCCCCACCGTCTCTTGGTGAAAAACCACACTTGTAAGATCAGTGTTGTCACCCGCCCACTTTGGATTCACAAAGGTGGAGTTCAGCGTCACAACGCGTTTCACTGTGGTTTCCTGGTTAAACAACGTGGTCAGAACGGTGCTACGACACCTTGGATGAATAAATAAATAATCTTCATCGCAGCAAAGATTCAATTCCACTGATGTGAAGCGTCATGCAACAGGGCGTTGAGTTCACTTGTGTTTGTGTTGAATGAAACGTTTGGCTACGTATGGTGCATCCTGAACTCGGCCTTACTCCGACACTGTAGGAGGAGCTTCATAGAGAACAAAGTGACCAGACTTGCATAGTGCTCCTTTAATGGAGCTGCTAATGAAGTCAAACGTTACAGAATAATTCCACATGTTAAATCTCTGGCACATGATGGTTCTAATAATGAAGCCATGATGTTTTCTATCTAAAGGTCAAAGGTCAGTGTCACTGTGACATCATAATGTTTGTGGTCATTATTCAGCGTGGTGACTCAGGAACAGAAGGGAGACGTTTGTTCAGACACTGAACTGGAGACACTGGTCTTGGTGTCCACCTTGAAACTGTGGTGACTGTGTAGATCTGCTGTCGGGTTGAAGACGTTTTAGAATTTGTAGGTCTGAGACTGAGGAGGATTATTGTTTCCTGTCAAACACAATAAGATGAGATGAGCTGAACCACACATGTCAACATGTTGATCACATTATCACCTGTTTTCTTCTGTATGTTGTATGTTTTTATTACAAATTGTCTGATTTTATATTTTCTATAATCACAGATTTCAGTATTGTGGACTCTCAGAGACTGAGTGTGAAGTCGTGGCCTCAGCTCTGAAGTCCAACCCCTCCCATCTGATACATCTGGACCTGAGTGGAAACGACCTGCAGGATTCAGCAGTGAAGCAGTTGTCTGCTGGACTGGAGAGTCCAAACTGTCGACTGGAGACTCTGAGGTCAGTTCACTGAGTTTTTGTGTAAATGTTGATTTGAAATGTTTGAAGTTGGAGTTTTTCATTGGTTCAAACATTTAGTGGATTTGTGTGTGAGGATGTTTAAACAATGAGCTGGTGAAGAGAAATGACTGTGTGTTGTTATTACTACAAAAAGAAGAAGGTGAGACCAGTCATATAGAGAATGAACAGAGGTTTTCTGTTTCTCTTCAAATCAGAAAGTTGATGAAAATCAAAGTGCAGCACAGACTCAGATCTTCTGCTGCTGCTGCTCATTTGAACACGACAGAAGCTGCATCTCTCCTCATCAAACACATGTTGCACCAAACTAAAGTCACACAAGTGATGAATGTGAACGACACCATCCAGTGTGAGATTTGTGGAACAATAAAAGCTTCCTAAGGTTCCAGTTTATTTCCCAGTTATTGTGGAAACAGGCGCGTTCCTGTTGTTGTGTTTCCATGTCAGCGCTGCTGAATCATTTGAAGCCACAGACCTTCAGACTGCAACAGGAAGCAGATTAAAGCAGGACCAGTGTCTGAGGAGGGAAAGTGTAGAAAAGAAGAAAGTCAGCTGGAGGGAAGTGTGGGACATGGGAGCAGGTGGATTAGATTGATGTCAGGAGCAGCTGATGATCTGCTTCATCTCCCCACAATCACAGTAAATGGAGAGGTGGGGGCCCAACATGTCCTCTGTACTGAGGTGGAGCTTCTACAAACCTGCTCAGCCTCCAAACACAAGAAGAAGAAGGTCAGGGAAGAAATGAAACCACGAACAGACTTTTAGTGCAACATGTGTGATGTGATATTGATTCTGTTCTTCTGTCTGTTACTGTTGTAAAGGTTTTAAAACTTGATTGACATCAGTCATATATTTCTTTTTTTATTTTATTTTATTTTTTTTTATGTGGGAGGTCATTGACATTTCAAAACATGGGTGTTTATAACATATACATACACTTTCACCCAAACACACACAAAAGATAAATACAAAGAATACATAATATATTCTTAACTCAAATGTCTGTGTTATGTTTTATCCACATCACAGTGTATCTTTTCCTGTTAATCTTTTTTCCCTCTCTCATTTTTATCTTTAATTATTTGAACAGAACAAAACAATGTCACACATACTCATTAATTCTTGCAAACATGTCTGTTATATCAGTCTCTGTAATAGATCACTGGAGATGGCAATGTCCATCAAAGCAAGTCAGGTCTCTGTGTGATGATGTACTTCACCCATTTTTCCCACATCTTCTTAAATGTTTCTGTTTTCATTTTTAAAGCGAATGTTAACCTTTCCATTATGTAGATATGATAAATAATTTTAAACCAGTCCTCTAGTGATGGAGCGTCTGGTTGCAACCACTTCTTAGTCAGGGCTTTTTTCCCCCAATAAGTAATATTTTCATTAAATATTTGTCTGCTTTAGTCTGAATATTATTTGTTACATTGCCCATGTACATTGTCAGAGCATTAAAAGGAATAATCACTTGGAATACCTTTTCCAAGCACTTATGAATGTCCCGCCAATATGAAATCATTTTTGGGCAGTCCCAGAACACATGATAGTGGTTGCCCACATTTTCCCCACATAACCTCCAACAGTTCGACCCAACACCTTGATATTTCTTCTGGGCAGGGGTGATGAAGAATCTCATAATATTTTTCCACCCAAACTCCCTCCAGCATTGTGAATATGTGGTTGTCCACTGAGATTTACATATATTTTCTCATACATCCCCAGATATCTCCATTCCTCCCTCCCTCTCCCATTTATTTTTAACTTGAAGGGTGTTTGTACCTAAAGAGCCCTGGAAACTTTTGTATAATCTAGATATTATCTTACTTCCACTCCCTGTTTTATAGGTCCACACAAATATATTTATAATGCCATTGTCTGCTTTCTCCAGTCCCTCATTCATTACTTCATTCACTCTGTGTCTCATTTGTAAATACCTAAAGAAATCTTGGTTCTCCAATCCATATTCTTTTTTAAGTATCTCAAACTTTTAAATGTTCCCTTATCGATACAACAACAGTATGCTGTGAGCCCTTTACTCGTCCATGATTTAAATTTGGTATCCGTTTTATTTGGGATAAAATCTGTATCATATGCACATCATCGCAATATTTTCTCTGCACCATTCAGATTGTACTTTTTGACTATTTTCTGCCAGGTGTTGAGGGCAGTTTTTGTCCATGGGTTGATCTGGACTGTAAGGGTGTCTATCAATTTACCATCTGCAATCATAGCTTGTATTGGTGGTCTTACCAACTCAACTTCTATTTCCTTCCATCTTGCAATAAACTGTGAATTGCAGAGGCATATTAAAGGTCTTGCCTGGGCTGCATAATAGTAGTCTTTTAGATTTGGCAATGCCATGCCTCCTTTCTCTTTTGTTAATTGCATTACTTTATATTTTATTCTTGGTTTCTTACCCGTCCAGATATATCGAGAAATGAACTTGTCCCATTCTATAAACTGTTGTTTAGAGATTTCAATAGGTAGGGACTGGAAAAGATATAACAGGCGTGGTAAAATAACCATCTTAATTGATTCAATCCTTGAGGTGAGACTGAGGAAGGGCAGGTGATTCCACCTGAGAATATCTGACTTCATTTTGGAATTAAGAGGTATAAAATTAGCTTCAAATAATTTTGTGATATCCTCTGTAAGATTAATTCCCAGATATTTCATTGACTTATTAACACCTTTTAAATCATATTTTTCTAATAGGTGCCTTGGTGGAATATAATTAAAGGTCAGAATTTGGGTTTTTTATACGTTTAATTTATACCCGACAATTGACCAAATTTCTGCAAAGATGACATTAACACTGGTAAGGATACTGAAGGTTGAGTCAAAAATATTAGCACATCATCTGCAAACAATGATAATTTGTGATCTTGTCCTGCTATATTTATACCCCTGATTCCTTCAGTTTGTCTAATATACTGGCTAAGAGGTTCTATAAAGAGAGCGAAGAGGAGTGGGGAACAGGGACAGCCCTGTCTACATGAGCGCTCCAGTATAAACGGTTCTGAAAGGCTCCCATTAATTTTAACCCTTGCTATGGGATTGTTATATATTGCTTGAAAGGCATCAATAAGGCTTCTGTGGAAGCCAAATTTCCCCAACACCTTATACAGGAAGGTCCATCTGACTGAATCAAACGCCTTTTCTGCATCCAATCCCATAAACATTGCTTCCGTTTTATTTCGATGTATTTCCCACATAATGTGAAGCGTCCTCCGTAAACTATCTTGAGTTTGCCTCTGATGGATGAATCCTGTTTGGTCCAGATGAATAAGAGATGGTAGGATTTTTCTCTTCTTCTAGCTAATATTGAGGTGTAGATCTCATAATCCACGTTTAGAACAGAGATTGGTCGATATTATTTACAATCTAATCCATCTTTACCCTCTTTTGGTATTGTTGAGATTATTGCTTCCCTCCATGATGGGGGGATCTCCCTTTTGAGCGCCCAGTTACATGCCTGGCGTAGTCTTTGAGTTAAATCTTCACTGAAGATTTTCTACCACTCTGCTGTAAAACCATCAGAACCTGGGCTTTTACATGGTTTAAGTCTAGTTATTGCTGACTTCACTTCTTTATCTGTGATTTCAGTAATTAGTGATTTATTTTGATCCTGTGTGACTAAGGGTAAATTCAGAGATTTAAGGAAATTGTCTATTTCATTTTCATTGTCTAGCCTTGGTTGTGAATATAATTTTGGGTAATAGTCTTCAAAACTTTGTTGGATCTCCTCTAATTTATACTTTATTTTCTTAGTTTGCTGACATCTTATTTTATCTATAGTATTGTCTGCTTGCTGTTTTCTTCATTTATATGCCAGTACTTTCATAGCTTTACTACCTGCCTCATAACAGCTTTGTTTCAGAAAAGTCAGTTTCCTTTTAATGTCTTCTGAATATATCTCATCTATTTTGTTTTGTAATCTCTTAATTGTTACTGCCTTATCTGAGTCTGTCCTACTCTTGTGGTCTTTTTGTAATTCCTTAAGTTTACTATACAAGTTATTGAGCCTCTCTTGTTTGAGTTTCTTAATTGCTGAGGAGCGAGAAATGATTTTACCCTTAGTACCGCTTTATATGCATCCCATACAATGGCTGGGGATACTTCACCATTACTGGTCTCTTTAAAATAAGTTTCTATTTCCTTTTCATTTCTTCTTTTTACTTGTGGATTATTCAGTATACTTGAATTTAGTTTGCATAATGTGGATTTTAGGTTGTTGTTAATGTTAATTTTAATTGTTATTGGTGAGTGGTCAGACATGTCAATTGTGCCAATGTCACATGATTGGATTCTGAATCTGTCTCTCTTAAACATAAAAAATAGTCAATCCTAGAGTAAGTGGAGTGTGGTGCAGAAAAGTGAGTGTAGTCTCGACTAGTTGGGTAGAGATCCTCCAAACATCAATAACATCAATTTCGTTTAGGATAGCATTTACTTTGTTAATTAAGGGTTTGGTGTTTCCTGAGTTAGAGTTGGATGAGTCCATCTTTGATAACCTTATATTCATATCCCTCCACATATAAGCACTCCCTGGGATTTAGTAGATATCATATCAAGTACTGTTTTATAGAATGTCCAATCACTTCCTGGGGGGCATAAATATTAAAAAGGTTATCATTAGTCCTTCAATTCGTCCAATTATCATTAAGTATCGACCTTCTTTATCCTTAATCTCTGAAATATGTTCATATTGTATGTGATCTGAAATTAGAATAGCAACACCTCTTCTATGTCCGGATTTATAAGAGGAGCAAAATAAGTGTTTAAACCTTCCTCTTTTCAGTTTTAAATGTTCTGTTTCTGTTAAGTGTGTTTCTTGTAGGAAGGCCACCTGTGCCCCCTCTCCCTTAGTTTTGATAATATTTTGCTCCTCTTGATAGGGTTAAGTAGCCCATTCACATTAAAGGATATCACTTTGATGTTGTTAAAATGATTTGCCATTATTCCTATGTAAAGACATTTTACGAACCTTATGTGAGTTTAGTGCGACATATTCAATGCTGCACAGAACAGCAGCGAACAAAACACGAACAAAAACAAGTAGTAAGTTTAACAATGAAAAATTTGGACTTCCAAAAGTGGGGTTTAGAGTAAGACCCTGTGTGCGTTGAGCAGCCTTTATGAGGGAGCCTCCTTCTAAAGGGAGGGCCCTCATTTACAGTGGCTTCAGAACAAACCTCATCCATGATGGTATCAGTCTGACCCCCGACTTATCAATTCCTATCATCTGTACTTTTATATTGTATCTAACAAACCGCCTTATCGCGCCAAAACTTGAACTGATGTTGCACATCAGCTATACATCAAGTTCACATTCATTTAGTTCTCGAGTTCGTTATCTACTCAGCCGTGTCCTGGTCTCTAGGTGTCGGGTCCCAGCTAAATTTCTGGAGCTTTTCTCTGACCAGTGACTCTCGTTTACGCTCCGTCCTCGTCTGCCGCCCGATTGACCATGTCATCCTCTGGATCTGCTCCATCAGTGTCTCAGGTGGTTTGAGTACGGTGACCGGTAGCCCTCTCTCAGCCATCTCCTTGGTCGCTTCTTCTGCAGTGTTGTAAAGGCGGGTTCCGTCCGGGTAAAAGACCCGTAGTTTAGCCGGGAAGGGGGTCTGGAAACGTATATCCCTCTCTTTCAGTATCTTCTTCGCCTCTGAGTATTCTTGTCTTTTCTTAAGTACAGCTGGTGCGTAGTCATTATCCAGATTAATTTGCTTATTCTTCCAAATAAAGCCCTTCTTCTGCCACGCTGTTCTGAGGATCTCCTCTTTGGTTCTGTAGCTCAGAAACTTGACAATAATGGATCCAGCGGGAGCTCCTTCTGGCGGTGCTGGTCCAGGCGCGCGGTGCGCCCTTTCAATATGGAGGTCCATGTCGGGTGGCAGGGCTAAGTTATGTTTCAGGAGCTCTTCCACAAAGGTTATCACTGATTGCGACTCATTGTCAGACCCTCGG
>JAFBJX010000170.1:0-2500 GCA_016801845.1 Polydactylus sextarius | reverse complement strand
TGGAGACTCTGAGGTCAGTAACCTTTGTTCAACTTGATACTTTGTTGTGATCAGGGGTCATTGTTTCCTCCAGCATCTTGTGTCAGTGTCAGAGAGCTGCTCTCTGTGTTTGTAGGAGATTCAATCTGCTTTTTTGTTTCTTCATTTTGATCTTTTTACTGTATTTTCACCTGAATGTTACAACAATCTGCTTCTACTGTTGTTAGTAGCAGACAGTAGTAGTAGCAGTAGTAGTAGTAGCAGTAGTAGTAGCAGTAGTAGTAGTAGTAGTAGTAGTATAAATGTGGGTAAAAAAACATCAATTCATCATTTTCATCTTTTTCTTTATTCTTTATTCAGTTTGATTTACTGCAGTTTGTCAGGAGATCGCTGTGATTCTCTGGTCTCAGCTCTGAAGTCCAACCTCCTGATCTGAGACATATCTTCGGACCTGAGCTGGAAACAAGCTTCAAGATTCAGGACTGAAGGCCTGTGTGGTTTTCACAGAGTCCAGACCGTGGACTGGAGACTTCCTGAGGTCAGGAGTGAATATGGCGAGATTTGTGTTCGTCGCTGGATCAAAAATACTACAAATGTTTAGAAAAGAAAAATGAAAAAGAACCATGAAGATGTAGAGAGTGATCTTTTCTCTGTGACACAATGATTGTTGGCTCTTTGACTTTCTCCATTTTATAAACGCCCAAATCTCGTGATTCCCTCCAAGGCCTTTGTTCAACTTGATGCACTTTTTACAGTAGCCAGCGGCGGTTTATCAACAAAACAATACATATTTCAAAATGAAAGTAAAACAAAATCAATCAAAGGACGACTGTTCCACCTAGGTGAGTAGTGTACTCAGGTAAAAAAGGAAGTGAATGTCCCATACCAGGTTATTGAGCTTTTGATGATTTATTGGTCGAGTTAAGCAAACAAACAAATCCTATGTCTCTTCTGCTCTGGTTAAAAAACATCTTCCTGCCACCCAGGGCCCTGAACTACGAGAAGCAGGTTCAACACAGGATCTCTTTCAGTTATCTGGCTTCCGCTAATCTAACAATCTCAGTCTGGTGTTGATACCACGAGCTGGTTATCAACTCGATTAGTCAGCGGTTTCAATCTAAGATGAAGCGCGTTCACATAAAAAGTGGCGTCTACAGATGACCAATCTACAAACATAGAAGCGAGAACCCGGCAGGCAGCGACTACAGCCGAAGAGCGATGATGATTTTATAACAATATGAGGAATATCAGCCAATAATTTAAAAAAAAAGCAACACGGTGTCAGCTGCTAAAAACCAAAAAGACAGCTGGTAAAAGATCGCCGATTTTGTGTAAACGTAAAATTGTTATAGTTTCACAGCTCCATAGAGCACAGGTAGATTTGACTGTAATTAAATTAAAATCAAATCAATACACTGCTGAAATCTAGGCTGTATTTAAGGGTGAATATATTGACATAACTTTTAACATTCATTGTTCAGCTGTAACCCATAATTTGCTGCACAAAACAATAAAAACTAAATATTATAATAATATAATTTAAAGTGATCAGTGGGGTGACTTTTCATTTCTTGCGAGTCCACCGATCAGTTTCAGTGCATCAATCAGTTCTCCTTGATTTAGGGATGTACAAGCATATTTAATGAAGGTGGACGGGGTTATTATCAAATCAGGACCCTGGCAGCTCCAAACAAGGAGCATTTGTAATAATCATGTCCAATAATAAAACACAATTATTTATTATCCTATGTAAATATTGGCAGGAGTCAATAGCATGGCAATATACTATCTGAAGGTTGATCTGGCTCCACTGTATACTTCGACAACGTGCGGTTTGAGAGATCACAGATATTTAAGTAGCTCCAATAAATAAATCTTGCGGTCTCTAAAACCCTGGTCCTCCTCATAGACCCTCTCAATCGGCTTTTTGAGCTCCACCAAGATCTGCAATAAAGGGCGAGACATTTTCGAGCATTGATTGAATTCGGAGGCGGGGAAGTTTTATAATCTCTGATCTCTGATCTGGAACAACCTGCTCCAGAGCAGGTTGGCGTTCAACATCAATTACCATTAGAACGTATGTATAGCCGGTAAAGAAGTCAACCACCCTTCATAGAATGAAACCCAGAGTTAACCTGAAGTTACTACCATAAGAACTAATCCATAACCGTGGTCCAGGACTCAGGTTGACTGGAGTCTCCTGCCAACTTCACTGCTTCTTGTAGTGCCCCTAGGCCCACAGTGTATCTAACTTAAACATTAATAAACACCAAGTAACAAAAATAAAAAGTAAACATGTGAAACACCAAAATGATTAACTAAACAAATAACTAGCAAAAGGCATAAATTAAAACATGGCGATGATGTAAACAGAATAATCATAATAAACAAACAATTCTATTAACGACTAGTAGTAGCAGTAGCAGTAGTAATGTGATAGTAGTAGTAGTACTAGTAGTAGTAGTAGCAGTAGTAGTAGTAGCAGCAGTAGTAGTAGTAGTAACAGTAGTAAAGTAGTATT
>JAFBJX010000169.1:0-109761 GCA_016801845.1 Polydactylus sextarius | reverse complement strand
CATGAGGATGGTGATGAGAGTCATGGTGGTTGTGGTTTCTGCTGTGTTGACTGACAGATCTGAGTCCTGCAGTGTTGAACTCACAGGACTATAAACCTTCTCAGTTCACTGGAGGATCAGCTGACCATGCAAAGCCTCCTCTCTATGGAAATGATTTCTCTGCTCTCAACAGACTCAAGGCAATGGGACACAAACTCAGGAGAAATACTGCCTGGATTTACACTAAATATCATCTTAATGAAACACAAGAAAATACTGATGTTAGAAGAGCAGTTGAGGATTTAAGGATCAGTTTGTGTCCACTGTGGTTGGTATGATGTGTCTGTTTGTCTGCCTTTAGTTTACTCACATGCTTTATTGGACATTTTAACATCTTTCGTATTTATTTCAAATGACTCTGTAAATCCTTAAAAACATCAAGTTTAATGTGAAATAATTGTAGAATAAAATTGTCTTTGTTACAAGGACACTGTGATCATGTGTCTGTCAGGTCAAGAATATGTTGAAAAGTTGAAAAAATAACCTTTAATTCTACAATAGATTTGATCTATATCATTAAAACAAGTGTTTGTAAATTCAGTCAAGTGTAAATGTTGTTGTGTTATTAGAAAAACAAGTGTGTTTTCAGTGGATAGATGCTTGTTGACAGTGCAGGAGGTTTTTGTACGGCCACTTAATGACTTTTGTATCACTGTGGTGGACTTTTGGTGGAGGAACCAAACTCATCGTTGACTGTAAGTACCAGAGATTTTTATTCTGTTCAACATATAACATTTATAACTTTTATCAAACATTGAATTAGACTGTGATTCAGTTTGTTGTTTCAATATTCATCATTTTGTTATTTATCAAACAAAAGTGATCTCACAACCTGAGAAGAAACTTTGTATAAATTAATATTCATTCAGTGTCGTAGATAATAAACTAATAAATCATCTGTTTTCAAATGTTACATTTCTGTTAGAAACTTTAATTGTTGTCAACTTTGAAATGTTTGACAGTAAAATCTGGTCAAGTAAAAAGTTTAGTTTTCAAAAGCAACAATCAGTATTTTAAATGTAGTTTTTAATTGACTTGTTTTTGAAATAACAAGATTGAATGAAAATATAATGTGTTTTTCTGTTCAACATAAACATGATTTTATCAGTAAATGCAGCTCAGCTTTGTCTTTCACGCTTGATTGATTTTACTTGTGGTAAAAAAAGGAAGGAAAGAGACAGATGACAAAGGTTTGAAGTGTTTTCACATGAGTGTTTCAGCTCTGTCACTTTAAAGAGAAGAAAATCATCACAGGATGAGTTATTCACTGTCACACATGATGAGACAGACATGAAGATGTCATCAATAATCATTATCAATCAAGCTTTTGACTTGAATCACGTGTGTGATGGTGTTTGTCTTTTCTCCCCTCTCTCTCCTCCAGTGGGGGTGGTGCGGCCCACCTGACCGTCCTCCCCCCTCCACAGATCAGCTGCAGCAGGGCAGTGCCACACTGGTGTGTGTCTGGCCAGCGGGGGGGCTTCCCCTCAACCTGGACGCTGGGCTGGAGGGTGGGGCAGCAGCAGCTCCTCAGGGGTGTCACGCAGCCCGGAGGTCCTGGGAGGGACGGCCGCTACAGCTGGAGCAGCACCCTGAGCCTGGGTGCAGACCAGTGGAGGAAGGCGGGCTCAGTGAGCTGTGAGGCCAGTCTGAGTGGACAGAGCTCTGTCACTCAAACCCTGGAGCCTGACCGCTGCTCAGAGTAGAGCTTCAGCAACACTTCCTGTCTGGAAATGATGCTGCTGCTTTGATAGAGATCTTCATCAAGCTACAGATCTCCTCTCTTCACGTGTTTCTGCAACTTTCACAGCTCAGTCTTTTAATCTGCATCTTGCTTTCTAACACTGATCCTCTGCATATTCTGCTTCATCTTCATTATTTTCAACCCTTTTATTTTCACCCAGAGAGAGAAACTATGGAAAAACATTTAATCATCATTGAATAAAAATGTGTATTATAATGAATCAGTCTCTCTGCTTCTTTTTTAAAAACAACATTTACATGATGAAAAATACATTCTTTATTATTTCAGTATCAAAGCTGATAATATACTAATAGTACAGGAGGACTCTGTGACACAAGAAGTGAAACTGTGAGGAGCAGTGGACGCAGAAAAAGACATTGAAAAATAAACTGAACAAGTCAAACACACACCTGTTGATGTGAAACAGAAAAAGCAGAGGAGACACAGAGTGAGAGTTCATCTGGTCCTGACGCTCATTTGCTTTTTTTTATTCAGACATAAGAGCATATTGCATCATCAACCCTCTACAAGACCTGGAGGTGAATTGCCGGGTCCAAGTTAGATTGAACAGAGTCTAATAGTTCATTCTTCACTATCAACAGAGACGTATGAATTAACCCTTAGGACCCGTTCTAATATCAGTCTATATAAAATATATTATACATTATTACATTCTACTTTGATTGAGCTGATTATTTTCACCTACATCTGACCTAATCATTGATATCAAATACTAATTAATTTTTAAGGATTTTAACACTTTAAATGCCAGGGTTTTGTCATGATGCCACCATGTTTTCAGATCAAAACAAAAACAAACATGAATTATTTTCAATATACTTTATGCAAAGTGAATGTTTTTGTCTCTGGATGATCCGAGGAGGCATGGGAGAAGGTCATGTGGTCAGATGAGACGAAAATAGAACATTTCGGTATAAACTCCACTCGCTGTGTTTGAAGGAAGAAGAAGGATGAGGACAATCCCAAGAACACCATCCCAAGTGTGAAGCACTGGGGTGGAAACATCATACTTTAGGGTTTTGCTTTTCTGTGAAGGGGACAGGACGACGGCAGCTGATTGAAGAGACGTTGAATGGGGCTATGTATATCGTGAGATTTTGGGCAACAATCTCCTTTCCTCAGTAAGAGCATTAAAGATGGGTTGTGGCTGGGTCTTCCAGCATGACAATGACCCTAAACACACAGCCAGGGCAGCTAAGGAGTGGCTCCGAAGAAGCATTTCAAGGTGCTGGAGTGGCCTCGCCAGTCTCCAGACCTGAACCCGATAGAAAATCTTTGGTGGGAGCTAAAACTCTGTGTTTTCCAGCAACAGCCTTAAAACCTGAAAGATCTGGAGAAGTTCTGTATGGAGTAATGGGCCAAAATCGCTGCTGCGGTATGCGTGCAAACCAGGCCAAAAACTACAGGAAACGATTGTAAACAAAGGTTTCTGTTCCACATATTAAGTTCTATTTTTCTATTGTATCAAATATTTATTTTGTGCAATAAAATACATATTATTAATTAAAAATCATACAATGTGATTTTCTTGATTTTTTAGATTATGTCTCTCACAGTTGAAGTGAACCTACAATTAAAATTACAGACCTCTCCGTTCTTTGTAAGTGGGGAAACTTGCAAAAAAAGTCTGTCAGATACTTATTTTCTCCACTGTATGTCTGAACACAGCCACAATGACCAGAAAATGAAGACTGAAAAGGACCCTAAACTAAATAAATAAATGCTAGGTACCACAAATTAACCCCTATGTCCAATATAATCAACTTAACAAAGTTACAAAATAAAGATAACACAAGGAAATGAATCCCAACCACTAAGTCACACCACATAAAATATGGTCTGTCAAGTAGAACCGAACTTTCAAAGATCACACACCGTTCTAGAGTCTGATTCTAAGGTCGAGGTTAGATAAGAAATCCGACCAAAACAAAGAACAAGTGGAAGAAAAGCAGCAGTGTTTCTTAGCACTGAGCAGCTCTCCAGTTCAGGGCCGATCAAAACTAATGAGCCAGATTAATACAACAAGTACAGCAGGATGAGCAGGGACAGTTAACGGCCATAAAACAAACATACCGATCGGCGGCATCTATCACCTGTTGGGGAGGTGAGGCGCGCTCCACACCCGAGCAGCATCAGTGGGAAGACCCGAACAAACCAGTCAAGAGGACGGATCAAAACCCAAACGCTACCGGCATGAGACCAGCAACACACATGGCTACAATTCAACTAAATAGTGTGATCGATGGTGAATAAATGAAACGAGACAGTCACTGTCACATCACCTGCACAGGTAACAACATGAAGCCGGAAGAGAGACGACCAGGAAGTGGGCGGTCTGGGGACCAAAGAACAAAGGGTCAAGATGGACACCATACCTTTTTTATAATGTGTCCCCAGGTGGTGATTGGCTGAATGATGAGTCGAAGGGAGGCAGCGACCTCACCTGCATTGATGAGCAGGGATGAAACTCATCCTGCTACATTTAACAAAAAACAACTAACATGTCAATTAGTGAAGTTTAAATGATGCTGGTAGATGATTTTTTATCACATTTGGACAAAATGATCATTTGTTCCTTGAAGTGATGAACAACATGTTTATATTTATAACTTTTTTGTCAAATATTCTGTTGATAGGTCTAATATGAGGAAAGAGAATCATGGATGATGTAGATCATAATAATGTTAGTTTCATAGTTTTAACTTGAAGAACACATTAAAATATATGTGACATATTTACCACATTATTATCTATACTATTTTCTACTTGGTGAGGTTACTGTCAGCTCTGTGTTCAGTGGTCTGTGTCAGAGTCTCTTCCTGCTGTAACAGCTCAGTGTCTCTGCAGTCTGACTGAGGGAGGTTCTTGTACAACTACAAATCACTGTGTGAACACATCAGCACTGTTTATTTCATGGACACTCTGACAGTAGTAAACTGCTGCATCTTCAGTCTGAACTCCACTGATGGTCAAACTGAAGTCAGAGCTGCTTCCACTGCCACTAAACCGATCTGGTGTTCCTGATTCACGTCGGCTCACATAATATATTATGAGCTTTGGAGGTTGTCCTGATTTCTGTTGGTACCAGTGCAAGTAATTATTGTTGTAAACAGGTTGGCTGGTTCTACAGGTCATAGTAACAGTGGATCCTGAAGTAATTGTCTTTACTGGAGGTTGAGTCACAGTCACCTGACCGCTGCATCCTGCAGACAAAAACAAATGATTGATTTATCAGCAGAAAGAAATGAGAGAAAAGGCAGCACATGATGTTTGAAATGTTGCTGAGTGAATGAACCTGTAAAACAGCAGCAGGCCAGCGTCCAGATGAGGATGGTGATGAGAGTCATGGTGGTTGTGGTTTCTGCTGTGTTGACTGACAGATCTGAGTCCTGCAGTGTTGAACTCACAGGACTATAAACCTTCTCAGTTCACTGGAGGATCAGCTGACCATGCAAAGCCTCCTCTCTATGGAAATGATTTCTCTGCTCTCAACAGACTCAAGGCAACGTGGGACACAAACTCAGGAGAAATACTGCCTGGATTTACACAAAATATCATCTTAATGAAACACAAGAAAATACTGATGAAACTTATTTTATAAGTGTCATGTTGATAATGAAGCTTGAACTGACACAAAACTTAATAAAGTTTTTTTTGTCTGTTATTTTATGAAGAGAAAAATGTAAAACTTTTTTTTATAACTTTAAACAATATTGCAAGTGATATGAGCTGTGAAATGAATTGATCATGTACATAGACACAGTGTGTTTAAAGGTGCTGGTATGTGGATTTTATTACCTTTGGACAAGGAGCTAACTGGTTGGAGACTTTAACTTCATGTGTGTTTGAAAGTCAAAACAACATTTCAATCAGGAGAGACTAACAAGAGAGTGTGCAATTATGAAAAGAAATTTGTTGACAGAACAAAAATCTTTGGTGCTTAGGACCCCGCAGGATGTGGGAACTGTGGAGGCGATGCACAGAACAGTAGACCTCGATTAGATACCATCCCAACCCCACCAAAAAAAGAAAGGACAGAACAAAATGTATATCATACCTGAATGTACAGAGCTAAAGGTCAGGGGAGAAGGTCATGTTAAAAACTATGAGAAGCCAGGGAATAAGCTCTACTTACACAGGGGTTGGTGATGGTAGAAGAAAGAAAAGAAGTGGGGGAGAGAAAGTATGAAGCAGCAGCAGAGATGTGAATTTAAATGGAGCAGGATGAGCACAAAGGGCAACAAGCCTGAGCAGGGAGGTATTATGCAGGGATGATGCAAATAATAATAATAACAACAACCAGGTTATGATGTAATGGAAGTGATGCAATGATGCATGGGAGGTAAAAACACATATATAGGAGAGGCTGATGATACTGCTGTGATGCAGTGAAATTGAGATGATGTTGCAGGAGAAAGCTATAATGCAGGAGCTGGAGAAGCCAATAAAACTGCTGTGATACAGGAGATTTGAGACACACCACCACCAGGATATGTATGGCTTACTCCATTGTCAGGATTTGAGAGATCTTGAGCTGTCATCATTGAAACAGAGTCAGGAAAAATGTAGGAGGTGTAGGTGGAAGAAGATTTTATCACATTTGAACATAATGTCCATTTGTTCCTTGAAGTGAAGAACAACATGTTTATATTTGTAACTTTTTGTCAAATATTCTGTTGATAGGTCTAATATGAGGAAAGAGAATCATAGATGATGTAGATCATAATAATGTTAGTTTCATGGTTTTAACTTGAAAAACAAATTAAAATATATGTGACATATTTACCACATTATTATCTATACTATTTTCTACTTGGTGAGGTTACTGTCAGCTCTGTGTTCAGTGGTCTGTGTCAGAGTCTCTTCCTGCTGTAACAGCTCAGTGTCTCTGCAGTCTGACTGAGGGAGGTTTTGTACGACTACAAATCACTGTGTGAACACCCAAGCACTGTTTATGCTATGGACACTCTGACAGTAGTAAACTGCTGCATCTTGAGTCTGAACTCCACTGATGGTCAAACTGAAGTCAGAGTTTCTTCCACTGCCTCTAAACCGAGCTGGTGTTCCTGATGCACGTAAGCTCGCATAATATATTAGGAGCTTTGGAGGTTGTCCTGATTTCTGGTGTTCCTGATACACGTTGGTTCACATATTTTATTATGAGCTTTGGAGGTTGTCCTGATTTCTGTTGGTACCAGAACATACCCTGATCTCCATCACTCCATCGATGAACAGCTCGGCTGGTTCTACAGGTCATAGTAACAGTGGATCCTGGAGTAATTGTCTTTTCTGGAGGTTGAGTCACAGTCACCTGACCGCTGCATCCTGCAGACAAAAAACAAATGATTGATTCATCAGCAGAAAGAAATGAGAGAAAAGGCAGCACATGATGTTTGAAATGTTGCTGAGTGAATGAACCTGTAAAACAGCAGCAGGCCAGCGTCCAGATGAGGATGGTGATGAGAGTCATGGTGGTTGTGGTTTCTGCTGTGTTGACTGACAGATCTGAGTCCTGCAGTGTTGAACTCACAGGACTATAAACCTTCTCAGTTCACTGGAGGATCAGCTGACCATGCAAAGCCTCCTCTCTATGGAAATGATTTCTCTGCTCTCAACAGACTCAAGGCAACGTGGGACACAAACTCACTCTAATCCAACAATATAAAATATTGTTCAATTAAACACAGTTCTTATATTGTTGCTGTATTATTTTAAAAGCAGGGTTTCTTCAGTGTCTGCTGTGCATCATGTTTGTGTTCAACCACTGATAAAGTTCAATGTTGTTGATATATTTTGTGATTTTATTCTTGTTGATTGTGCTTTGTCCTGATTAATACCAGAATATTAGCAAAAATTATATTAAACATCAAAATCCCTGAAGGATCAAGACCAAAATGATTTTCTGTTTTTGTAGATTAGCGTCGTATACAACTTGAGTCTACGTCCCTGAGAGATGGTAGTTTGATCTCTATCACCCACTGCACACCCTTCCTGTCCTCTGCTGTGCAGCTGTTGAACTTCACAGTGTAGCAGTAGGTCACGAGTCTTTTAATTGTGACCTGGTTTAGAGTGAGTGGACTGATACATGCAACAAAGAGATGCAGGACATGAGGAAGAGCTGAATGAGAGGGATGAAGTTTTGAGGCAGAAATGGAGAGAGAGGAAGAACACGAGAGACGCAGAAATAAAAACAGATTCAGAGCTAAAGACAGAGATACACGACCCAAAGTCTGGCTCAAAACCATCTGAAACTTTGATGTGTTTTCTCTCTGTTCAAAGAAAATTCACAACGGTAACTGTCTATAATTCACCAAAGACAGAACCTGATTTAATTTGTAACATGACCCAATTTAACAGTTAAAACATGAGAATAACCAGCATGTACAGTATCTTAATATTGCTGTTTTTTAGAAAATGTCCAACCACTATTCTTTTGAAAAAACAAAACACTTATAATCCAAGAAAATGTCAACATGTTGAAATTTAAAGTCCATTGTGTAAAATGAGTCAGATGAGAAAAAGACCAGGACAAATAAACAGATTCAGAGCTGAAGACAGAGACACAAACAAAACCTTCTCAACTTCTTCATAAACTGTGACATGTTTTCTCTCTGTTCATATGAAATCAATCAGTAAAATTTTAAACAAATTATTTGTTGTTTTCTGTTTCTCATAAAAACACACGTAGAAGAGATTGTTATGTGTGGTCCTGTGTTTCATGTATTTTATAATATCACTAGTTTAACTGATTAATAAATGTGAAGAACCAACATGAACAGTATCTTCATTTAGCTGTTTAAAGTTAAATCATGTGACTATTGTATTTGGAAAAAAATATCAATGTAAAATACAATGAATTATAAAAAAATTGTTTAGAGTTTAAAGTCCTTTGAACTATTGGAGTCAAAAGTGGTGATTTTAAGATTAATATGAGAAATATATTGATGTATTGATGTGTTTTATTTTCTACTTGGTGAGGTTACTGTCAGCTCTGTGTTCAGTGGTCTGTGTCAGAGTCTCTTCCTGCTGTAACAGCTCAGTGTCTCTGCAGTCTGACTGAGGGAGGTTTTTGTACGACTACAAATCACTGTGTGAACACATTACCACTGTGGTAACTCTGACAGTAGTAAACTGCTGCATCTTCAGTCTGAACTCCACTGATGGTCAAACTGAAGTCAGAGCTGCTTCCACTGCCACTAAACCGATCTGGTGTTCCTGATACACGTTGGTTTGCCAATGTTATTATGAGCTTTGGAGTTTGTCCTGATTTCTGTTGATACCAGTGCAACCAATTATTGTTGTAAACAGGTCGACTGGTTTTACAGGTCATAGTAACAGTGGATCCTGGAGTAATTGTCTTTTCTGGAGGTTGAGTCACAGTCACCTGACCGCTGCATCCTGCAGACAAAAACAAATGATTGATTTATCAGCAGAAAGAAATGAGAGAAAAGGCAGCACATGATGTTTGAAATGTTGCTGAGTGAATGAACCTGTAAAACAGCAGCAGGCCAGCGTCCACATGAGGATGGTGATGAGAGTCATGGTGGTTGTGGTTTCTGCTGTGTTGACTGACAGATCTGAGTCCTGCAGTGTTGAACTCACAGGACTATAAACCTTCTCAGTTCACTGGAGGATCAGCTGACCATGCAAAGCCTCCTCTCTATGGAAATGATTTCTCTTCTCTCAACAGACTCAAGGCAACGTGGGACACAAACTCACTCTAATCCAATAATATAAAATATTGTTCAGTTAAACACAGCTCTTATATTGTTTCTGTATTATTTTAAAAGCAGGGTTTCTTCAGTGTCTGCTGTGCATCATGTTTGTGTTCAACCACTGATAAAGTTCATTGTTGTTGATATATTTTGTGATTTTATTCTTGCTGATTGTGCTTTGTCCTGATTAATACCAGAATATTAGCAGAAATTAGATTAAACATCAAAATCCCTGAAGGATCAAGACCAAAATGATTTTCTGTGTTTGTAGATGAGCGTCAGTCTTCTTGATGCTGCCAAACTTCAAATGAATTTCAATCCACAGAGGCTGGTGATCTAAACTTGCTCTGTGTTTTAAATGTCACTGAGTGTCTGCATTTGTGTTTTATTTGATTTTTCTACATTCAACAGATGATCTTTGCTTCCTGTGTGATCATCTTAAAAGATTGTTTTAAAAAGATGTAATTTACTGATTCAAGTTAAAGCTGCATGTGAGAAACTGAGTCAGTTTTATTTGGATCATTGTGGTTCTGCTTGATGACTCTTGTGTTGTGTTCACTGGACCAGTTACACTCATCACAGATTCTTGAATAAGAAGTTTAGTAGTCTGTCCAGGTTTCTGAAGGTACCAACTGAGATCACCACCAATGTTTGAACTCCTGTGGCTCTGATGGTCACTGTCCCTCCAAGACTTGAATTTGTCAGTCTGAGTCAGAAAGTTGTTGGCAGAAGACTCTGAAATGAGAAATGAAAAGTTGGATAAATATAAAAGCAGAGCACTGACTGGATTTGTAGCAAACATTTTCAGAATCTCTCACCCTGACTCAGAAAACCCAACATGATGAGCAGAGTTATTGGCAACATCATCCTGATGCAGTTTTCAGTGTGAGTGAATGAAAACAGTTCAGAGTCTCTGTGACACAAGAACTTAAACTGTGAGGAGCAGTGATGCATAAAAGTCATGCAAAATACACTGAAGAAGGCAAACACACACCTGTTGATGTGAAACAGAAAAGAGAAGGTACTTTTGTCTTGTCCCTCATGACTTTGAGCTCATTACAGTTTTTCTCAGATCAGAATTAAAGTTGTCATAATTATTAGTTCAACCTCCACAACATTTAGTCATTTGTGCACATCATAGTAGCAATTTCTCCTTCCTCTGAACAAACTGTAAATGCTGTTGGACATGTATCAGTTGCTTTCATATAATTTTCTGCTGGTTTATAACATTATCATTTGCTTATGTCCTGTCAGTCAAAATGAACTATACTTATAGATGCTGAGTACTTGTTCCCAGTGAAACTAATAGTCTTCATTTCATTGCAATTATTGAACTAGTCATCAAATTCTGTAAAACAAATTTTATACCTTTGTTTATCATTTTTCCTGGAAGTGTCTCCTAAATTGAAAAATTGCTCTCAGGTGAACTTCAACTTCGCTCACGAGTATGAAGTATTAGTCGTAACGAATGACAAGCCACTTGTTCACAGTCACTCAGGGATGAATTTCATGGACCCTCACTTGGCAACCATATATGAACCGAGCAGGACATAGTGTGTACCATTTCTACAAAACAGGAGAAGAGGGAGAAGAGGCCAAATACATCGACAGATTCCTAATGAAATTAGGGCTACAGTTGTGGAACATGTTGTCAGTGTCAATATTGTTCACATTTGTGCACAGCTCTATCAAAAAGGTGTTTCTTATGTTTGTTCTAAATGACTTCTAAGCGACTGTAGTGTATTTTTCTTTTGCACAATGCTGTAGAATTGCAAAGAGCATTTACAGTAAAAATGTGAAACGTGACATACATATTCAGTGTCTTGTACTCACTTACTCCCTAACTACAGCAATGTGTAACTTTGCTGTAGTTTTCAAATGGCTGTACAAGTAGTGTGTAGTGCTGTCTTGAGCATTTTCAGGTAGTGTCTCCAAGTTCTGACCTTCTTTTGCATTGGAAAACACTGAGAGATAAAACTGTCATAATGAAAACATGACAAAGCCATTTGAATATCTTGTTCATAAACGATGGTGTCAACACTTCTCATTTTGATGACACTGGCAGTTTCATTGACATGAGTACTTGCTTTTGAGGAATGGACTAACTATTTTGAGCAAGTGATGTGCTTTTGCAGGTTATCCACCAGGTTTTGCAGTTTGCACTAATTGTTTTGAGAAATGCACTAACTGCTGTGCAAATGTTAATAGTGATGTGAGAAAAGCAGCAAAGTGACTGATAAAAAACTGTAACAGCTGCATGTCGCCTCCTGCTGGTAAACTGTATCAACACTGACGTCAGAAGAAACTGAAACAACATTCACAGTTTTTCTGTCACTTTGATGCATTTCTCAAAACTGCCTGTTCAAACTTCATATCATCTCATCATTCATGCACATCATAACAGCAACATGAACAAACAGTAAATGCTTTAGTGCTTCATGCAATCGATTATGTTCAACTGTCTTTTGTTTTGTTTTTTTACATTTTTAATAGGTAACGTCACATTGGTTAAAATGCTCTTTACTGGCTCCATGCTGAATAGTCCCACCACACAAAACAAACAGGCTTTATCTCAGTGCTTCAGTCGTTGTCTGCAAAAGTGTTGAACTAGTTGTCAAAATCTGTCAATAATATATTTACATATCTGATACATTTCTTTCTGGAAATGTCTCCTAAATTGACGAATCGGTCTCATGTGAACGTTAACTTTAACTAACGTGGGGGAATGTGTGAAGCATTAGATCAACCAGTGATCAACCAGGTCTCTACAATAGCTCATAGGTGAATCCCTTCAACCTTCAACTGGAAAGTATATATGAACAGAGCAGAACAGAGTGTTTTTTCTTTCTAACTCAGGAATGGAAAGACAGAAGGAGAGAGGTGAGGATGTGGGGAGGAAGGATAAGGAGACAAAACAGAGGAAGAGGAGGCCAAGTACACAGACATGTTCTAGATGAAATAAGGACTACAACTGTAGACCATGTTATCAATCATGGTCTTACAATGACTGATGTTGGTCGAAGAGTGCAGCCAAATGTTGGGAGAACCAATGTGTCCTCAGTTATATTCACATTTCATCAGGGGAACAGGTGTGTCAGTGAAGTAATGTGTACTGTATATACAGAACTGTTCTAGTGTATAATCTGTGTACCTGTAAAGAAAAGTCGGCTACACAAGGTTGCTTGAATTTGCATTTAATCATCCATCTGATGCTGTTCTGTTCTGTATTACAGTGTTTAGGAATTGTACCATGTTTACAACACAGTGATGTAAATATAGTTTTATTAAATCTTGTGGTTTATATTGCTGTAGTTTTACTCTACTATAATATAATAATGTTATCAGATTGCAGTAGATACAAAGTGCTGTGATCGACAACAACAACGTCTTTAAGAACATCAGTTCTGTGAGCATCACAACAACCAACAGGAAGCTGAAGAGACATCAGATGTGAATGAAGCAGTTTTACATTGTGTCGTTTGAAAGGAACAGTGACAGAGTGAAGGAGCACTGTTATCAGTATGTGCAGGTAAAGCCTCTTTGTTCATACTGTAATGTACAGTAAACAGTACTTTGTGTAGTGACATATAGTACAGACACGGTGTATGAGCCTAAACATTTGCTACAGCTGTAGAAGAGAAAATGTGTTTACATTTATAAAAAGTATCTTGCCCTAAATGAAAAGACACACTTCATACAGTAGAAGTGAACACTAGTGTTATTCCTCCCACCCTGCTCCCTGTTCCTCAACCCAAGTGAAGGGTTTTTATGACTGGAGGTAGAAGCTTTAATGTTGCTGTAACTTAGAAATGTTCTAACTGATGTGTACATGTTGATGATGATTGAATAAAAGCACTAAAGTGACAGAAAATGGACGGACGGATGGATAGATGGATGAATACACAGAAATTTAAAGTCCATATTGTAAAATGAGTCCAACAAGAAAAAAAGACCAGGACACAAAAAAACAGATTCAGAGCTGAAGACAGAGACACAAACCAAACCTTGTCTCAACTTCATCTTGAACAGTGACGTGTTTTCTCTCTGTTCATATAGAATCAATTAAAGAAAAATTCACAACACTTGTTTGTTGTTTTCTGTTGCCAATAATAAAAAGAAGTAGATCATTTTTTCATGTCTTGTCCTGTATTTGATTTATTTTGTAAAAATCATGAGTTTTAAATGATAAAAAATGTAAAAAAAAACAAAAAAAAACCAAACAAACAAAAAAAACATGAACAGTATCTTCACTTTACTGTTTAAACATAAATTATATCACTATTGTATTTAAAATAACTGTTATTGTTGAACCTCAAAATCATTAAGAAAATTGTGTCAAAAATTAGTGAAAAAGTATATTAATAATTTCAGTGTTGATGTGTTTTAGTTTCTACTTGGTGAGGTTACTGTCAGCTCTGTGTTCAGTGGTCTGTGTCAGAGTGTCTTCCTGCTGTAACAGCTCAGTGTCTCTGCAGTCTGACTGAGGGAGGTTTTTGTACAACTACAGATCACTGTGTGAACACCAAAGCACTGTTTATGTTATGTTCACTCTGACAGTAGTAAACTGCTGCATCTTCAGTCTGAACTCCACTGATGGTCAAACTGAAGTCAGAGCTGCTTCCACTGCCACTAAATCGAGCTGGTGTTCCTGATACACGTTGGTTCACTAGTTTTATTAGGAGTTTTGGAGGTTGTCCTGATTTCTGTTGGTACCAGGACATGCGATCACCATGACTGTCTGTGTGAACAGGTGGTCTGGTTTTACAGGTCATAGTAACAGTGGATCCTGGAGTAATTGTCTTTACTGGAGGTTGAGTCACAGTCACCTGACCGCTGCATCCTGCAGACAAAAACAAATGATTGATTTATCAGCAGAAAGAAATGAGAGAAAAGGCAGCACATGATGTTTGAAATGTTGCTGAGTGAATGAACCTGTAAAACAGCAGCAGGCCAGCGTCCAGATGAGGATGGTGATGAGAGTCATGGTGGTTGTGGTTTCTGCTGTGTTGACTGACAGATCTGAGTCCTGCAGTGTTGAACTCACAGGACTATAAACCTTCTCAGTTCACTGGAGGATCAGCTGACCATGCAAAGCCTCCTCTCTATGGAAATGATTTCTCTGCTCTCAACAGACTCAAGGCAACGTGGGACACAAACTCAGGAGAAATACTGCCTGGATTTACAGTAAATATCATCTTAATGAAACACAAGAAAATACTGATGTTAGAAGAGCAGTTGAGGATTTAAGGATCAGTTTGTGTCCACTGTGGTTGGTATGATGTGTCTGTTTGTCTGCCTTTAGTTTACTCACATGCTTTATTGGACATTTTTAACATCTGTCATATTTATTTCAAATGACTTTGTAAATCTTCATCATTTAAAAACATCATGTTTAATGTGAAATAATTGTGAATAAAATTGTCTTTGTTACAAGGACACTGTGATCATGTGTCTGTCAGGTCAAGAATATGTTGAAAAGTTGAAAAATAACCTTTAATTCTACAATAGATTTGATCTATATCATTAAAACAAGTGTTGTAAATTCAGTCAAGTGTAAATGTTGTTGTGTTATTAGAAAAACAAGTGTGTTTTCAGTGGATAGATGCTTGTTGACAGTGCAGGAGGTTTTTGTACGGCCACTTAATGACTTTGTATCACTGTGGGCCACTTTTGGTGGAGGAACCAAACTCATCGTTAACTGTAAGTATCAGAATTTTCTTATTTTGACAACATAATGTATCAGAACAAATTTAACATCATATTGTGATAAATTATCATTTTATTTTTGGCTACTTTATATGTGATGAATATTTTTTGTCATTTCTTGCCTCTGGGTAATTTCAAATGTTGAGTAAAAAATTGCAGAGATGATTTTTTAAATGAATATTATTGATGATATTGTTGTTAAATTGACGCTAAATAATTTGAAGTGAATTATTTCATTTGAACTGAATACTTGTTTAAGAAAGAAGAGTTTGTCACAGTAGAGTGAGGAGAATTTGAACATTTTTAAAAATGTCATCGATTGTCTTATTTTTACATTTTAACGTTAAATAAATGATTAAAATACAAAACTCTTAAATGATAAATTAATAAGTTCACATGCACATTAAATATAGTTTAGTTTGAGTGGACAGTCGGTTAGTTTGATGTGGAGAAAAGGAAGTGAAACAGACAGATGTCAAAGTCTTTAACCGTTTACACACATTAGACTTTTTTCCACAACAAAGTCACAGATGAGTTTTTACTGTCAAACATTAAAAAGCAGATGAGAACATTTGACTTAATGATCATTAAAGACACTTTTCCACGACATTTACACTCAAGTCATGTTGGATGTGATTGTTTCATTGTCAGTGATTTATGATGAGTGTCACAGAAGAAGTGTCAGTACTTTGACTGGTGAAAATTGCCTCTACTTTGTTTTGTGTGTTAAAGCCTCCTCTCCTCTGTCTGATGTCAGTGTGATAAAACACAGCTGATCCACAGTTGTGTTAACCTCTGTCATGTATCATCTCTGTGTCATGTTCAGCTGTCTGTCCTACAGTGGAAGTTAACATGCTCCTCGTGTGTCTCTGCTCTCCCCTCCAGCTGGCTCCACGGTCAGCCCCTCAGTCTCTCTGCTTCCCCCCTCCTCTGAGCAGCTCACCGTGGACGGGGGCTCGGCCACGCTGGCCTGCCTGCTGACCGGCTACTCTCCTCAGGGAGCCGTGGTAAGCTGGGAGGTGGATGGTAGAGAGGTGACAGAGGGGGTCCTGAGCAGCTCAGAGGAGGAGAAGAGCGGACGCTACAGCAGCAGCAGCGTCCTGAGCCTGAGCCGGGAGAGCTGGATGAGAGGAGAGCTGTACTCCTGCAAGGTCAGCCATCATGACCACATCCAGACCGAGTCTCTCCGCAGGAGCCAGTGTCAGGGCTAGAGGGGCTGACTGAAGCCCAGGACAGGAGCTCTGTCTGGGGGGAGCAGGAGGAACACACCTGCTGCTCTCATCAATATGAGTTTTAATGTTTGTAGAGGAAAGTAAAGCTTTGTGTGACAGAGAACAACACTGCTGCAAAGTGTTGGACAACAACAACTTAGAGAGGAATGTGTGGAGCTCAGCAGCTGGATGTGAGTGTGTTTAATAACTGTCATGTTGATGACTGATGCTTTTGCCAATAAACTTTCAACTGATACAAAACATCATCAAATGTTGTTGACTCTTATTTTATGAAGAGAAATAAGAAAAGAAACATTTTTATAACTTTAACTGACAACCCTCTGAGAGTAAGAAAATAAAACATTAGGATTTAAATGATCATTAAAACAGGTCTTTATGTAATATATATCTCATTTATATTATGAAACTGAAATGATTTATCTCTTTAAAAAGGGAACAATACATATCTGACAGGAATTTAAAAGATGTCTCTCAAATCATGATTAAAAAGTTAAATAAAGAAAATGTGTTGGTTTTAACAGTTGATAGCTACTGAATATACAGTTTTTCTTGATTGCTTTGACCTGCTTAAAGAAACTGGGATTCACTTGGTCTTCATCATCACCATCTCAGCAGAGCAGAGGTCGTCTCTTGTAAATGTGTTGACACTTTCTCACTGGATTCACACGTTTTGTGCAGTTTTCAGCCACAGTTTAGAAAAAGAATGACATGGAATCAACACATTTGTTTCAAAGTGTTTCTGATTCTGGATCCAATTCTTTACAAGATGGTAAATTTAACACATACTTTCTACGTAATAAGTCAACAAGTCATGTAGGCTGGTACAATTACCAGCAAAGCTTCACTGTTTCACACTGATGCTGTATTTTGTATTTTGTTGTCCATTGTGTAACCATTGATTGGAAGAGCGTGAACATTTGGCTGCAAGTTGTGTTGTTTGAAGGTAAAATTCACTTTTGTTGCATATTTGAAATGTTTAGGCTGTTGGAGCCTTCTGCAAACAAAATGTGTCATTTTGACCAGAGTGTTTCTGTTCAGACCTGTGTGTTAACTGATTTGAACATGTGGACTTTGATTTGACTGTAGCATCAAAACAGTAGAGAAAAACTGTAATATAGTGTCATTAGACTTTAAAAATGAACCATGAAACTCAACAGTATATTAGCATCAACCAGTGTTTTCTACTTGGTGAGGTTACTGTCAGCTCTGTGTTCAGTGGTCTGTGTCAGAGTCTCTTCCTGCTGTAACAGCTCAGTGTCTCTGCAGTCTGACTGAGGGAGGTTTTTGTACGACTACAAATCACTGTGTGAACACAGCAGCACTGTTTATTTCATGGTAACTCTGACAGTAGTAAACTGCTGCATCTTCAGTCTGAACTCCACTGATGGTCAAACTGAAGTCAGAGCTGCTTCCACTGCCACTAAACCGAGCTGGTGTTCCTGATTCACGTTGGTTCACATATTTTATTATGAGCTTTGGAGGTTGTCCTGATTTCTGTTGGTACCAGAACATACCCTGATCTCCATCACTCCATCGATGAACAGCTCGGCTGGTTCTACAGGTCATAGTAACAGTGGATCCTGGTGTAAATGTCTTTACTGGAGGTTGAGTCACAGTCACCTGACCGCTGCATCCTGCAGACAAAAACAAATGATTGATTTATCAGCAGAAAGAAATGAGAGAAAAGGCAGCACATGATGTTTGAAATGTTGCTGAGTGAATGAACCTGTAAAACAGCAGCAGGCCAGCGTCCAGATGAGGATGGTGATGAGAGTCATGGTGGTTGTGGTTTCTGCTGTGTTGACTGACAGATCTGAGTCCTGCAGTGTTGAACTCACAGGACTATAAACCTTCTCAGTTCACTGGAGGATCAGCTGACCATGCAAAGCCTCCTCTCTATGGAAATGATTTCTCTGCTCTCAACAGACTCAAGGCAACGTGGGACACAAACTCAGGAGAAATACTGCCTGGATTTACACTAAATATCATCGTAATGAAACACAAGAAAATACTGATAAAACTTATTTTATAAGTGTCATGTTGATAATAAAGCTTGAACTGACACGAAACGTAATAATTTTTTTCTGTTACTTTATGAAGAGAAGAAAGTAAAACTTATTTAATAACTTTATATAATATTATAAGTGATATGAGCTGTGAAATGAATTGATCATGTACATAGACACAGTGTGTTTAAAGGTGCTGGTATGTGGATTTTATTACCTTTGGACAAGGAGCTAACTGGCTGGTGACTTTAACTTCATGTGTGTTTGAAAGTCAATAACAACATTTCACGTGTTTGTGGTTTTGAATGTTCTACATCATAACAATGTTCATTTCATTTTGGTGACTGAGAAAAACAAATGAAGATGTACCAATACAAATGTGAATCATTATTTTGTTCTTGTGGTTATTGGTGATAGTAATGTTCATCTGAACTTCTCCTCCACTTTGACTCTAGTTTCTGTGTGTAACAACATTATCCATGTTGTGGTGTTTGTAGAGGACTGTATAAGTATTAGTTGACTTGTTGAAGTGATAGCTACAGTTATTTAATGTTACATTAATGTATACAATCATTAATTAAACTGATTAATTGTTCATTTTAGATTTGCACTTTTAGTTTCTTCCTACAAACTATTAACATAAGACTCTGTCAAACAACTAGTTGTGATATGAATAAAGTGAAGCTCATTTTCCAAATGTGGTGAGAAAACAGATCAGTAAGAGAAAACTGTCAGTTTCTTTAAAGCACCAGAGTAAAAATACACGTGAAACTACAATGTGATGTTCAGTGAACCAGTCATTCATGTCACAGTCTTCTACAGAAACTCACAGCTGCAAGACACAAACTGTACATGGTCTGACTGAGGGAGGTTTTTGTGTGACGTCATATCACTGTGTGAACACTGGTCCTCTATACACTCCCATGCAGTAGTAATCTCCTGCATCTTCAGCCTGAACTCCACTGATTGTCAGAGTGAACTCAGGTTCAGATCCACTGCTGCTGAAACGACTCGAAGTATCAGATTCAGGTGAACTTATTTTATAAAACAGCAGTTTGTGAGGCTGTCCAGGTTTCTGCAGGTACCAACTGAGATCATCATCAACTCCTGTAGTGGCTGTGCAGCTGAGAGAGACCGTGTCCCCCAGACCAACAGACTATGATGCAGGAGACTGAGTCACTGAATCATCCGACATCAAGGCTGCAGCACCTGGTGTGTGGGGAAGGTGGTGTCTCTTCACCATTTGTGGGGTCACAAGAGTCTTCCCCAGCTCCTCAATAAACAGCCTCCTACGGTAACTTCTTTTCTGTTGCCATGAGGTGTTGGTGTGTATTTATACAAACTAATCTTTAGAGGGACTTTGAACTGCACATGGAACAGAATCAAGAAAAACCACCAGCCCTTTGATCATAATGTCATAAGGTCAAACACACACATATACACAAAAACTTCTCAGAGTTAAAGTTTAAGGGAGAGGGAGGAGGAGTTGTGACAGTGTCATCTAGTTAAAATAACAGTTTTTCTCCATATGCTGAATATGTTCAAAATGACACTATGTGGTGGAGAGTAGTGAAATGATCAATTCCAAGGTAAAAGCCCAGATTGACTCTCAGATATAATATAATGCATGTATTATGCTTTAATGGAAGTGAGATCAGAAGCTGCAGTTTGAATGGGTTTCAATGGGACATTATTTGCTCTTGACGGTATGAGTGTAACACTTGTTTGTACACAGTGTATTTAGCCTTAATGTAGGAGCTGAGCTGGAAATAACAAGATCAAATATACACAGTCTTGTCAAAAGTCATGTTATATGAATGAACACAGACACAATGATCAGAAAATGAAGAATGAAAAGCGCGTAAAATGCGCACAACGACCCTAAAAGAGTTAACTAAATAAATAAATACTATATACCACAAATTAACCTCATGTCCAATAGAATCAATTTAACAAAGTTACAAAATAAAATAACACAGTCAAATGAGCCAGATTAATACAACAAGTACAGCAGGATGCGCAGGGACAGTTAACGGCCATAAAACAAACATACCGATCGGCGGCGTCTATCACCTGTTGGGAGGTGAGGCGCGCTCCACACCGAGCAGCATCAGTGGGAAGACCCGAACAAACCAGTCAAGAGGACGGATCAAAACCCAAACGCGCCGGCATGAGACCAGCAACACACATGGCTACAATTCAACTAAATAGTGTGATCGATGGTGAATAAATGAACCGAGACAGTCACTGTCACATCACCTGCACAGGTAACAACATGAAGCCGGAAGAGAGACGACCAGGAAGTGGGCGGTCTGGGGACCAAAGAACAAAGGGGTCAAGATGGACACCGTACCTTTTATAATGTGTCCCCAGGTGGTGATTGGCTGAATGATGAGTCGAAGGGAGGCAGCGACCTCACCTGCATTGATGAGCAGGGATGAAACTCATCCTGCTACATTTAACAAAAACAACTAACATGTCAATTAGTGAAGTTTAAATGATGCTGGTAGATGATTTTTTATCACATTTGGACAAAATGATCATTAATTCCTTGAAGTGATGAACAACATGTTTATATTTGTAACTTTTTTGTCAAATATTCTGTTGATTGGTCTAATATGAGGAAAGAGAATCATGGATGATGTAGATCATGATAATGTTAGTTTCATGAATTTAACTTGAAAAACAAATTAGAATATATGTGACATATTTACCACATTATTATCTATAGTATTTTCTACTTCGTGAGGTTACTGTCAGCTCTGTGTTCAGTGGTCTGTGTCAGAGTCTCTTCCTGCTGTAACAGCTCAGTGTCTCTGCAGTCTGACTGAGGGAGGTTTTTGTACGACTACAAATCACTGTGTGAACACACCAGCACTGTTTATTTCATGGACACTCTGACAGTAGTAAACTGCTGCATCTTCAGTCTGAACTCCACTGATGGTCAAACTGAAGTCAGAGCTGCTTCCACTGCCACTAAACCGATCTGGTGTTCCTGATTCACGTTGGTTTGCCAGATATATTAGGAGCTTTGGAGGTTGTCCTGATTTCTGTTGGTACCAGTTCAAGTAATCACCATCACTGTCTCTGTAAACATCTTGGCTGGTTTTACAGGTCATAGTAACAGTGGATCCTGGAGTAAATGTCTTTACTGGAGGTTGAGTCACAGTCACCTGACCGCTGCATCCTGCAGACAAAAACAAATGATTGATTTATCAGCAGAAAGAAATGAGAGAAAAGGCAGCACATGATGTTTGAAATGTTGCTGAGTGAATGAACCTGTAAAACAGCAGCAGGCCAGCGTCCAGATGAGGATGGTGATGAGAGTCATGGTGGTTGTGGTTTCTGCTGTGTTGACTGACAGATCTGAGTCCTGCAGTGTTGAACTCACAGGACTATAAACCTTCTCAGTTCACTGGAGGATCAGCTGACCATGCAAAGCCTCCTCTCTATGGAAATGATTTCTCTGCTCTCAACAGACTCAAGGCAACGTGGGACACAAACTCAGGAGAAATACTGCCTGGATTTACACTAAATATCATCTTAATGAAACACAAGAAAATACTGATGTTAGAAGAGCAGTTGAGGATTTAAGGATCAGTTTGTGTCCACTGTGGTTGGTACGATGTGTCTGTTTGTCTGCCTTTAGTTTACTCACATGCTTTATTGGACATTTTAACATCTTTCATATTTATTTCAAATGACTTAATACATCTTTAAAAACATCATGTTTAATGTGAAATAATTGTGAATAAAATTGTCTTTGTTACAAGGACACTGTGATCATGTGTCTGTCAGGTCAAGAATATGTTGAAAAGTTGAAAATAACCTTTAATTCTACAATAGATTTGATCTATATCATTAAAACAAGTGTTGTAAATTCAGTCAAGTGTAAATGTTGTTGTGTTATTAGAAAAACAAGTGTGTTTTCAGTGGATAGATGCTTGTTGACAGTGCAGGAGGTTTTTGTACGGCCACTTAATGACTTTGTATCACTGTGGTTGACTTTTGGTGGAGGAACCAAACTCATCGTTGACTGTAAGTACCAGAGATTTTTATTCTGTTCAACATATAACATTTATAACTTTTATCAAACATTGAATTAGACTGTGATTCAGTTTGTTGTTTCAATATTCATCATTTTTGTTATTTATCAAACAAAAGTGATCTCACAACCTGAGAAGAAACTTTGTATAAATTAATATTCATTCAGTGTCGTAGATAATAAACTGATAAATCATCTGTTTTCAAATGTTACATTTCTGTTAGAAACTTTAATTGTTGTCAACTTTGAAATGTTTGACAGTAAAATCTGGTCAAGTAAAAGTTTTCAAAAGCAACAATCAGTATTTTAAATGTAGTTTTTAATTGACTTGTTTTGAAAATAACAAGATTGAATGAAAATATAATGTGTTTTTCTGTTCAACATAAACATGATTTTATCAGTAAATGCAGCTCAGCTTTGTCTTCACGCTTGATTGATTTTACTTGTAGTAAAAAGGAAGTGAAAGAGACAGATGACAAAGGTTTGAAGTGTTTTCACATGAGTGTTTCAGCTCTGTCACTTTGAAGAGAAGAAAATCATCACAGGGATGAGTTATTCACTGTCACACATGCTGAGACAGACATGAAGATGTCATCAATAATCATTATCAATCAAGCTTTTGACTTGAATCACGTGTGTGATGGTGTTTGTCTTTCTCCCCCCCTCTCTCTCCTCCAGTGGGGGTGGTGCGGCCCACCCTGACCGTCCTCCCCCCCTCCACAGATCAGCTGCAGCAGGGCAGTGCCACACTGGTGTGTCTGGCCAGCGGGGCTTCCTCAACCTGGACGCTGGGCTGGAGGGTGGGGGCAGCAGCAGCTCCTCAGGGGTGTCACGCAGCCCGGAGGTCCTGGGGAGGGACGGCCGCCACAGCTGGAGCAGCACCCTGAGCCTGGGTGCAGACCAGTGGAGGAAGGCGGGCTCAGTGAGCTGTGAGGCCAGTCTGAGTGGACACAGCTCTGTCACTCAAACCCTGGAGCCTGACCGCTGCTCAGAGTAGAGCTTCAGCAACACTTCCTGTCTGGAAATGATGCTGCTGCTTTGATAGAGATCTTCATCAAGCTACAGATCTCCTCTCTTCACGTGTTTCTGCAACTTTCACAGCTCAGACTTTTAATCTGCATCTTGCTTTCTAACACTGATCCTCTGCATATTCTGCTTCATCTTCATTATTTTTCAACCCTTTTATTTTCACCCAGAGAGAAACTATGGAAAAACATTTAATCATCATTGAATAAAAATGTGTATTATAATGAATCAGTCTCTTTGCTTCTTTTTAAAACAACATTTACATGATGAAAAATACATTCTTTATTATTTCAGTATCAAAGCTGATAATATACTAATTGTACAGGAGGACTCTGTGACACAAGAAGTGAAACTGTGAGGAGCAGTGACGCAGAAAAGAGACGAGAAAATAAACTGAACAAGTCAAACACACACCTGTTGATGTGAAACAGAAAAAGCAGAGGAGACACAGAGTGAGAGTTCATCTGGTCCTGACGCTCATTTGCTTTTTTTATTCAGACATAAGAGCATATTGCATCATCAACCCCTCTACAAGACCTGGAGGTGAATTGCCGGGTCCAAGTTAGATTGAACAGAGTCTAATAGTTCATTCTTCACTATCAACAGAGACGTATGAATTAACCCTTAGGACCCGTTCTAATATCAGTCTATATAAAATATATTATACATTATTATATTCTACTTTGATTGAGCTGATTATTTTCACCTACATCTGACCTAATCATTGATATCAAATACTAATTAATTTTTAAGGATTTTAACCCTTTAAATGCCAGGTTTTGTCATGATGCCACCATGTTTTCAGATCAAAACAAAAAACAAAACATGAATTATTTTCAATATACTTCATGCAAAGTAAATGTTTTTGTGTTGAATTATTAAACCTGGGATCTGTCAGTGATTAGCAGCAACACTGATTATTGTGCTTTATTATTTTTTGTGCAGTGTCAAATACTCATACTGCTGAGCATAAAAATGTGCTTTTAATAATGTAGCAATAAAAACATTATACATTGATATTATTACCAACCTTGTTTTAGGATTAACTTTTAAACCAACATCAGTCCCGATCATAAACATCAAATATTCATTAATTTTCTATTTCTTGTGCTGAAGTCCATGTAAACTTCCTACTACTTTTTAATCCAGAAGTGAAGCAATGAACAGTGAACCAGAAACATCAACACTGGCTAAACAACATTCAGCAACAGCAAAAAAGAAAAAAAAAAACTGTGTGTGTGATACAGAGAGAGACTGTGTGTGGACACTGCCTCCTCTTCTGGGTGGTGTGTGGGGACGGGCTTGTGCTTGGACATGGTCCTGCTTTGAGTTGAGCATCCGACACCAAGGCTGCAGCACCTGAGGCCTGTAGTACGAAGCAGGATTTGTTCTTATCGCGGTAACTTCAGGTTTAACTCTGGGTTTTCCGTCCCCACGAAAGTGGTTCACGCCGTGCCGGGTACGCCGCCATGGCAACTGATGCTGAACGGCTAACGTGTTCGGAGCAGGTTATGATCCAGATCAGAGATCGACGCCTATAAAATCCCCGCCCTCCGACCAATCAATGCTCTTGAAAATGTCCCGTACTTTTATTGCAGATCTGTGGAGCTCGGTGCCGGGATTGAGAGAGGGTCTATGAGGAGGACGAGGGTTTTTAGAGACCGGCAAGATTATTTATTGGAGCGCGTCACATGTATCTGTGATCTCCTCAAACCGCATGTTGTCAGTGACACAGTCGAGCATTGACTGTCCCTCCGACAGTAGCACTGCTGCGTTATTGACTCCTACAATAATTGACAAGGATATTAAATAACTGTATTTTATTAATGACACATTGTACAAATGCTCCTGTTTGGAGCTGCCAGGGTCCGACGACACACCTGTCACCTTCATTAACTGAGCTTGTCGTCCTAAACCAGAGACTGAGAACTGTAATTGGACTTACTATAAAAGTACGTCTACTTAGAACTTTGAATCATATTATTATATTTAGTTTTTATTGTTTTGTGCCGCTACGGGTGCAGCTGAACACAAATGTTAAAGTTGTATCAGCCTATTCACCTTAACAGCCTAGATTTCAGCAGTTCATTGACTTGATTTTAATTTAATTTCAGTCACATCCACTCGTCTCTGTGAGGCTGTGAACTTGCGCGTTTACACAATCGGCAATCTTTTACCATCTGTCTTTTTGGTTTTTAGCAGCTGCCACCGTGTTGCTTTTTGCTTGGATTATCGGCGGTTTTCTTCATATTGTTGTAAAATCATCGTCTGCTCTTCGGCTGTGAAGTCGCCGCTCTGCTGGTTCTCGTTTCCATGTTTGTGATTGGGCATCTGCTGCAAACGCCGCCTCTTTTATGTGAACGCGCTCACATCTAGATTGGAAAAACCTGGGTTGACTAATCGAGTTGATAACCAGCTTTGTAGTACCGCTTAGCCAGACTGAGATTGTTAGTATTAGTGAAGCCAGATAACTGAACAAGATCCTGGGTAAGTTGAACTTGCTTCGTAGTACAGGCCTCTGGTGTGTGGGGAAGGTGGTGTCTCTTCACCATTTGTGGGGTCACAAGACTCTTCCCCAGCTCCTCAATAAACAGCCTCCTATGGTAACTTCTTTTCTGTTGCCATGAGGTGTTGGTGTGTATTTATACAAACTAATCTTTAGAGGGACTTTGAACTGCACATGGAACTCAATCAATCAATCAAAATACTGATAAAACTTATTTTATAAGTGTTATGTTGATAATGAAGCTTGAACCGACACAAAACTTAATAAAGTTTTTTTTGTCTGTTATTTTATGAAGAGAAAAATGTAAAACTTCTTTTTTAACTTTAAACAATATTGTAAGTGATATGAGCTGTGAATTGAATAGATCATGTACATAGACACAGTGTGTTTAAAGGTGCTGGTATGTGGATTTTATTACCTTTGGACAAGGAGCTAACTGGTTGGAGACTTTAACTTCATGTGTGTTTGAAAGTCAAAACAACATTTCAATCAGGAGAGACTAACAAGAGAGTGTGCAATTATGAAAAGAAATTTGTTGACAGAACAAGAGAATCTTTGGTGCTTAGACCCCGGCAGGATGTGGGAACTGTGGAGGCGATGCACAGAACAGTAGACCTCGATTAGATACCATCCCAACCCCACCAAAAAAAGAAAGGACAGAACAAAATGTATATCATACCTGAATGTACAGAGCTAAAGGTCAGGGGAGAAGGTCATGTTAAAAACTATGAGAAGCCAGGGAATAAGCTCTACTTACACAGGGGTTGGTGATGGTAGAAGAAGGAAAAGAAGTGGAGAGAGAGAAAGTATGAAGCAGCAGCAGAGATGTGAATTTAAATGGAGCAGGATGAGCACAAAAGACAACAAGCCTGAGCAGGGAGGTATTATGCAGGGATGATGCAAATAATAATAATAACAACAACCAGGCTATGATGCAATGGAAGTGATGCAATGATGCATGGGAGGTAAAAACACATATATAGTAGAGGCTGATGATACTGCTGTGATGCAGAGAAATTGAGATGATGTTGCAGGAGAAAGCTATAATGCAGGAGTGGGAGAAGCCAATAAAACTGCTGTGATACAGGAGAGTTGAGACACACCACCACCAGGATATGTATGGCTTACTTCATTGTCAGGATTTGAGAGATCTTCAACTGTCATCATTGAAACAGAGTCAGGAAAAATGTAGGAGGTGTAGGTGGAAGAAGATTTTTATCACATTTGAACATAATGTTCATTTGTTCCTTGAAGTGATGAACAATATGTTTATATTTGTAACTTTTTTGTCAAATATTCTGTTGATTGGTCTAATATGAGGAAAGAGAATCATGGATGATGTACATCATAATAATGTTAGTTTCATGGTTTTAACAAATTAAAATATGTGACATATTTACAACATTATTATCTATACTATTTTCTACTTGGTGAGGTTACTGTCAGCTCTGTGTTCAGTGGTCTGTGTCAGAGTCTCTTCCTGGTGTAACAGCTCAGTGTCTCTGCAGTCTGACTGAGGGAGGTTTTTGTACGACTACAAATCACTGTGTGAACACAGCAGCACTGTTTATGATATGGGCACTCTGACAGTGGTAAACTGCTGCATCTTCAGTCTGAACTCCACTGATGGTCAAACTGAAGTCAGAGCTGCTTCCACTGCCACTAAACCGATCTGGTGTTTCTGATTCAAGTGAGTCCACATATGTTATTATGACCTTTGGAGGTTGTCCTGATTTCTGTTGATACCAGTGCAAGACATCAACACCAATATTGTAAACATCTTGGCTGGTTTTACAGGTCATAGTAACAGTGGATCCTGGAGTAATTGTCTTTTCTGGAGGTTGAGTCACAGTCACCTGACCGCTGCATCCTGCAGACAAAAACAAATGATTGATTTATCAGCAGAAAGAAATGAGAGAAAAGGCAGCACATGATGTTTGAAATGTTGCTGAGTGAATGAACCTGTAAAACAGCAGCAGGCCAGCGTCCAGATGAGGATGGTGATGAGAGTCATGGTGGTTGTGGTTTCTGCTGTGTTGACTGACAGATCTGAGTCCTGCAGTGTTGAACTCACAGGACTATAAACCTTCTCAGTTCACTGGAGGATCAGCTGACCATGCAAAGCCTCCTCTCTATGGAAATGATTTCTCTGCTCTCAACAGACTCAAGGCAACGTGGGACACAAACTCAGGAGAAATACTGCCTGGATTTACACTAAATATCATCTTAATGAAACACAAGAAAATACTGATGTTAGAAGAGCAGTTGAGGATTTAAGGATCAGTTTGTGTCCACTGTGGTTGGTATGATGTGTCTGTTTGTCTGCCTTTAGTTTACTCACATGCTTTATTGGACATTTTTAACATCTTTCGTATTCATTTCAAATGACTTAATAAATCTTAAAAACATCATGTTTAATGTGAAATAATTGTGAATAAAATTGTCTTTGTTACAAGGACACTGTGATCATGTGTCTGTCAGGTCAAGAATATGTTGAAAAGTTGAAAAATAACCTTTAATTCTACAATAGATTTGATCTATATCATTAAAACAAGTGTTGTAAATTCAGTCAAGTGCAAATGTTGTTGTGTTATTAGAAAAACAAGTGTGTTTTCAGTGGATAGATGCTTGTTGACAGTGCAGGAGGTTTTTGTACGGCCACTTAATGACTTTGTATCACTGTGGAGGACTTTTGGTGGAGGAACCAAACTCATCGTTGACTGTAAGTACCAGAGATTTTTATTCTGTTCAACATATAACATTTATAACTTTTATCAAACATTGAATTAGACTGTGATTCAGTTTGTTGTTTCAATATTCATCATTTTTGTTATTTATCAAACAAAAGTGATCTCACAACCTGAGAAGAAACTTTGTATAAATTAATATTCATTCAGTGTCGTAGATAATAAACTGATAAATCATCTGTTTTCAAATGTTACATTTTCGTTAGAAACTTTAATTGTTGTCAACTTTGAAATGTTTGACAGTAAAATCTGGTCAAGTAAAAAGTTTAGTTTTCAAAAGCAACAATCAGTATTTTAAATGTAGTTTTTAATTGACTTGTTTTGAAAATAACAAGATTGAATGAAAATATAATGTGTTTTTCTGTTCAACATAAACATGATTTTATCAGTAAATGCAGCTCAGCTTTGTCTTCACGCTTGATTGATTTTACTTGTAGTAAAAAGGAAGTGAAAGAGACAGATGACAAAGGTTTGAAGTGTTTTCACATGAGTGTTTCAGCTCTGTCACTTTGAAGAGAAGAAAATCATCACAGGGATGAGTTATTCACTGTCACACATGATGAGACAGACATGAAGATGTCATCAATAATCATTATCAATCAAGCTTTTGACTTGAATCACGTGTGTGATGGTGTTTGTCTTTTCTCCCCTCTCTCTCCTCCAGTGGGGGTGATGCGGCCCACCCTGACCGTCCTCCCCCCTCCACAGATCAGCTGCAGCAGGGCAGTGCCACACTGGTGTGTCTGGCCAGCGGGGCTTCCCTCAACCTGGACGCTGGGCTGGAGGGTGGGGGCAGCAGCAGCTCCTCAGGGGTGTCACGCAGGCCGGAGGTCCTGGGAGGGACGGCCACTACAGCTGGAGCAGCACCCTGAGCCTGGGTGCAGACCAGTGGAGGAAGGCGGGCTCAGTGAGCTGTGAGGCCAGTCTGAGTGGACAGAGCTCTGTCACTCAAACCCTGGAGCCTGACCGCTGCTCAGAGTAGAGCTTCAGCAACACTTCCTGTCTGGAAATGATGCTGCTGCTTTGATAGAGATCTTCATCAAGCTACAGATCTCCTCTCTTCACGTGTTTCTGCAACTTTCACAGCTCAGTCTTTTATTCTGCATCTTGCTTTCTAACACTGATCCTCTGCATATTCTGCTTCATCTTCATTATTTTTCAACCCTTTTATTTTCACCCAGAGAGAAACTATGGAAAAACATTTAATCATCATTGAATAAAAATGTGTATTATAATGAATCAGTCTCTTTGCTTCTTTACTTAAAACAACATTTACATGATGAAAAATACATTCTTTATTATTTCAGTATCAAAGCTGATAATATACTAATAGTACAGGAGGACTCTGTGACACAAGAAGTGAAACTGTGAGGAGCAGTGATGCAGAAAAGACGTTGAAAAATAAACTGAACAAGTCAAACACACACCTGTTGATGTGAAACAGAAAAAGCAGAGGAGACACAGAGTGAGAGTTCATCTGGTCCTGACGCTCATTTGCTTTTTATTCAGACATAAGAGCATATTGCATCATCAACCCCTCTACAAGACCTGGAGGTGAATTGCCGGGTCCAAGTTAGATTGAACAGAGTCTAATAGTTCATTCTTCACTATCAACAGAGACGTATGAATTAACCCTTAGGACCCGTTCTAATATCAGTCTATATAAAATATATTATACATTATTATATTCTACTTTGATTGAGCTGATTATTTTCACCTACATCTGACCTAATCATTGATATCAAATACTAATTAATTTTTAAGGATTTTAACCCTTTAAATGCCAGGTTTTGTCATGATGCCACCATGTTTTCAGATCAAAACAACAAACAAAACATGAATTATTTTCAATATACTTCATGCAAAGTAAATGTTTTTGTCTCTGGATGATCCGGAGGAGGCATGGGAGAAGGTCATGTGGTCAGATGAGACCAAAATAGAACTTTTCGGTATAAACTCCACTCGCTGTGTTTGAAGGAAGAAGAAGGATGAGGACAATCCCAAGAACACCATCCCAAGTGTGAAGCACTGGGGTGGAAACATCATACTTTAGGGTTTTGCTTTTCTGTGAAGGGGACAGGACGACGGCAGCTGATTGAAGAGACGCGTTGAATGGGGGGCTATGTATCGTGAGGTTTTGGGCAACAATCTCCTTTCCTCAGTAAGAGCATTAAAGATGGGTTGTGGCTGGGTCTTCCAGCATGACAATGACCCTAAACACACAGCCAGGGCAGCTAAGGAGTGGCTCCGTAAGAAGAAGCATTTCAAGGTGCTGGAGTGGCCTCGCCAGTCTCCAGACCTGAACCCAATAGAAAATCTTTGGTGGAAGCCAAAACTCTGTA
This sequence comes from Polydactylus sextarius, assembly GCA_016801845.1. Lineage (NCBI taxonomy): Eukaryota > Metazoa > Chordata > Actinopteri > Polynemidae > Polydactylus > Polydactylus sextarius. Next base: position 78,632 of record JAFBJX010000169.1, on the reverse strand, counting down.
TTTTCCAGCAACAGCCTTAAAACCTGAAAGATCTGGAGAAGTTCTGTATGGAGTAATGGGCCAAAATCGCTGCTGCGGTGCGTGCAAACCAGGCCAAAAACTACAGGAAACGATTGTAAACAAAGGTTTCTGTTCCACATATTAAGTTCTATTTTTCTATTGTATCAAATATTTATTTTGTGCAATAAAATACATATTATTAATTAAAAATCATACAATGTGATTTTCTTGATTTTTTAGATTATGTCTCTCACAGTTGAAGTGAACCTACAATTAAAATTACAGACCTCTCCGTTCTTTGTAAGTGGGGAAACTTGCAAAAAAGTCTATCAAATACTTGTTTTCTCCACTGTATGTATGAACACAGCCACAATGACCAGAAAATGAAGACTGAAAAGGACCCTAAACTAAATAAATAAATGCTATGTACCACAAACTAACCCCATGTCCAATATAATCAACTTAACAAAGTTACAAAATAAAGATAACACAAGGAAATGAATCCCAACCACTAAGTCACACCACATAAAATATGGTCTGTCAAGTAGAACCGACGTTTCAAAGATCACACGCCGTTCTAGAGTCTGATTCTGAGGTCGAGGTTAGATAAGAAATCCGACCAAAACAAAGAACAAGTGGAAGAAAAGCAGCAGTGTTTCTTAGGACTGAGCAGCTCTCCAGTTCAGGGCCGATCAAAACTAATGAGCCAGATTAATACAACAAGTACAGCAGGATGAGCAGGGACAGTTAACGGCCATAAAACAAACATACCGATCGGCGGCGTCTATCACCTGTTGGGGAGGTGAGGCGCGCTCCACACCCGAGCAGCATCAGTGGGAAGACCCGAACAAACCAGTCAAGAGGACGGATCAAAACCCAAACGCGCCCGGCATGAGACCAGCAACACACATGGCTACAATTCAACTAAATAGTGTGATCGATGGTGAATAAATGAACCGAGACAGTCACTGTCACATCACCTGCACAGGTAACAACATGAAGCCGGAAGAGAGACGACCACGAAGTGGGCGGTCTGGGGACCAAAGAACAAAGGGGTCAAGATGGACACCGTACCTTTTTATAATGTGTCCCCAGGTGGTGATTGGCTGAATGATGAGTCGAAGGGAGGCAGCGACCTCACCTGCATTGATGAGCAGGGATGAAACTCATCCTGCTACATTTAACAAAAACAACTAACTTGTCAATTAGTGAAGTTTAAATGATGCTGGTAGATGAATTTTTATCACATTTGGACAAAATGATCATTTGTTCCTTGAAGTGATGAACAACATGTTTATATTTGTAACTTTTTGTCAAATATTCTGTTGATTGGTCTAATATGAGGAAAGAGAATCATGGATGATGTAGATCATGATAATGTTAGTTTCATGGATTTAAATTGAAAAAAAAATTAGAATATATGTGACATATTTACCACATTATTATCTATAGTATTTTCTACTTGGTGAGGTTACTGTCAGCTCTGTGTTCAGTGGTCTGTGTCAGAGTCTCTTCCTGCTGTAACAGCTCAGTGTCTCTGCAGTCTGACTGAGGGAGGTTTTTGTACGACTACAAATCACTGTGTGAACACATCAGCACTGTTTATTTCATGGTAACTCTGACAGTAGTAAACTGCTGCATCTTCAGTCTGAACTCCACTGATGGTCAAACTGAAGTCAGAGCTGCTTCCACTGCCACTAAACCGAGCTGGTGTTCCTGATACACGTGAGCTCACCCAATATATTATGAGCTTTGGAGGTTGTCCTGATTTTTGTTGGTACCAGGACAACCAGTCATCACCACCACCGTCTCTGTAAACATCTTGGCTGGTTTTACAGGTCATAGTAACAGTGGATCCTGGAGTAATTGTCTTTTCTGGAGGTTGAGTCACAGTCACCTGACCGCTGCATCCTGCAGACAAAAACAAATGATTGATTTATCAGCAGAAAGAAATGAGAGAAAAGGCAGCACATGATGTTTGAAATGTTGCTGAGTGAATGAACCTGTAAAACAGCAGCAGGCCAGCGTCCAGATGAGGATGGTGATGAGAGTCATGGTGGTTGTGGTTTCTGCTGTGTTGACTGACAGATCTGAGTCCTGCAGTGTTGAACTCACAGGACTATAAACCTTCTCAGTTCACTGGAGGATCAGCTGACCATGCAAAGCCTCCTCTCTATGGAAATGATTTCTCTGCTCTCAACAGACTCAAGGCAACGTGGGACACAAACTCAGGAGAAATACTGCCTGGATTTACACTAAATATCATCTTAATGAAACACAAGAAAATACTGATGTTAGAAGAGCAGTTGAGGATTTAAGGATCAGTTTGTGTCCACTGTGGTTGGTATGATGTGTCTGTTTGTCTGCCTTTAGTTTACTCACATGCTTTATTGGACATTTTTAACATCTTTCGTATTTATTTCAAATGACTTAATAAATCTTTAAAAACATCATGTTTAATGTGAAATAATTGTGAATAAAATTGTCTTTGTTACAAGGACACTGTGATCATGTGTCTGTCAGGTCAAGAATATGTTGAAAAGTTGAAAAATAACCTTTAATTCTACAATAGATTTGATCTATATCATTAAAACAAGTGTTGTAAATTCAGTCAAGTGTAAATGTTGTTGTGTTATTAGAAAAACAAGTGTGTTTTCAGTGGATAGATGCTTGTTGACAGTGCAGGAGGTTTTGTACGGCCACTTAATGACTTTGTATCACTGTGGTGGACTTTTGGTGGAGGAACCAAACTCATCGTTCACTGTAAGTATCCGAATTTTCTTATTTTGACAACATAATGTATCAGAACTAATTTAACATCATATTGTGATAAATTATCATTTTATTTTTGGCTACTTTATATGTGATGAATATTTTTGTCATTTCTTGCCTCTGGGTAATTTCAAATGTTGAGTAAAAAATTGCAGAGATGATTTTTAAATGAATATTATTGATGATATTGTTGTTAAATTGACGCTAAATAATTTGAAGTGAATTATTTCATTTGAACTGAATACTTGTTTAAGAAAGAAGAGTTTGTCACAGTAGAGTGAGGAGAATTTGAACATTTTAAAAAATGTCATCGATTGTCTCATTTTTAAATTTTAATGTTAAATAAATGATTAAAATACAAAACTCTTAAATGATAAATTAGTAAGTTCACATGCACATTAAATATAGTTTAGTTTATGTGGACAGTCGGTTAGTTTGATGTGGAGAAAAGGAAGTGAAACAGACAGATGTCAAAGTCTTTAACCGTTTACACACATTAGACTTTTTTCCACAACAAAGTCACAGATGAGTTTTTACTGTCAAACATTAAAAAGCAGATGAGAACATTTGACTTAATGATCATTAAAGACACTTACACTCAAGTCATGTTGGATGTGATTGTTTCATTGTCAGTGATTTATGATGAGTGTCACAGAAGAAGTGTCAGTACTTTGACTGGTGAAAATTGCCTCTACTTTGTTTTGTGTGTTAAAGCCTCCTCTCCTCTGTCTGATGTCAGTGTGATAAAACACAGCTGATCCACAGTTGTGTTAACCTCTGTCATGTATCATCACTGTGTCATGTTCAGCTGTCTGTCCTACAGTGGAAGTTAACGTGCTCCTCGTGTGTCTCTGCTCTCCCCTCCAGCTGGCTCCACGGTCAGGCCCTCAGTCTCTCTGCTTCCCCCCTCCTCTGAGCAGCTCACCGTGGACGGGGGCTCGGCCACGCTGGCCTGCCTGCTGACCGGCTACTCTCCTCAGGGAGCCGTGGTGAGCTGGGAGGTGGACGGTAGAGAGGTGACAGAGGGGTCCTGAGCAGCTCAGAGGAGGAGAAGAGCGGACGCCACAGCAGCAGCAGCGTCCTGAGCCTGAGCCGGGAGAGCTGGATGAGAGGAGAGCTGTACTCCTGCAAGGTCAGCCATCATGACCACATCCAGACCGAGTCTCTCCGCAGGAGCCAGTGTCAGGGCTAGAGGGGCTGACTGAAGCCCAGGACAGGAGCTCTGTCTGGGGGGAGCAGGAGGAACACACCTGCTGCTCTCATCAATATGAGTTTTAATGTTTGTAGAGGAAAGTAAAGCTTTGTGTGACAGAGAACAACACTGCTGCAAAGTGTTGGACAACAACAACTTAGAGAGGAATGTGTGGAGCTCAGCAGCTGGATGTGAGTGTGTTTAATAACTGTCATGTTGATGACTGATGCTTTTGCCAATAAACTTTCAACTGATACAAAACATCATCAAATGTTGTTGACTCTTATTTTATGAAGAGAAATAAGAAAAGAAACATTTTTATAACTTTAACTGACAACCCTCTGAGAGTAAGAAAATAAAACATTAGGATTTAAATGATCATTAAAACAGGTCTTTATGTAATATATATCTCATTTATATTATGAACCTGAAATGATTTATCTCTTTAAAAAGGGAACAATACATATCTGACAGGAACTTAAAAGATAAAGAAAATGTGTTGGTTTTAACAGTTGATAGCTACTGAATATACAGTTTTTCTTGATTGCTTTGACCTGCTTAAAGAAACTGGGATTCACTTGGTCTTCATCATCACCATCTCAGCAGAGCAGAGGTCGTCTCTTGTAAATGTGTTGACACTTTCTCACTGGATTCACACGTTTTTTGCAGTTTTCAGCCACAGTTTAGAAAAAGAATGACATGGAATCAACACATTTGTTTCAAAGTGTTTCTGATTCTGGATCCAATTCTTTACAAGATGGTAAATTTAACACATACTTTCTACGTAATAAGTCAACAAGTCATGTAGGCTGGTACAATTACCAGCAAAGCTTCACTGTTTCACACTGATGCTGTATTTTGTATTTTGTTGTCCATTGTGTAACCATTGATTGGAAGAGCGTGAACATTTGGCTGCAAGTTGTGTTGTTTGAAGGTAAAATTCACTTTTGTTGCATATTTGAAATGTTTAGGCTGTTGGAGCCTTCTGCAAACAAAATGTGTCATTTTGACCAGAGTGTTTCTGTTCAGACCTGTGTGTTAACTGATTTGAACATGTGGACTTTGATTTGACTGTAGCATCAAAACAGTAGAGAAAAACTGTAATATAGTGTCATTAGACTTTAAAAATGAACCATGAAACTCAACAGTATATTAGCATCAACCAGTGTTTTCTACTTGGTGAGGTTACTGTCAGCTCTGTGTTCAGTGGTCTGTGTCAGAGTCTCTTCCTGCTGTAACAGCTCAGTGTCTCTGCAGTCTGACTGAGGGAGGTTTTTGTACGACTACAAATCACTGTGTGAACACGTAACCACTGTGGTAACTCTGACAGTAGTAAACTGCTGCATCTTCAGTCTGAACTCCACTGATGGTCAAACTGAAGTCAGAGCTGCTTCCACTGCCACTAAACCGAGCTGGTGTTCCTGATACACGTCGGCTCACATAATATATTATGAGCTTTGGAGGCTGTCCTGATTTCTGTTGGTACCAGTGCAACCAATCACCATCACTGTCTCTGTAAACAGCTCGGCTGATTTTACAGGTCATAGTAACAGTGGATCCTGGAGTAAATGTCTTTACTGGAGGTTGAGTCACAGTCACCTGACCGCTGCATCCTGCAGACAAAAACAAATGATTGATTTATCAGCAGAAAGAAATGAGAGAAAAGGCAGCACATGATGTTTGAAATGTTGCTGAGTGAATGAACCTGTAAAACAGCAGCAGGCCAGCGTCCAGATGAGGATGGTGATGAGAGTCATGGTGGTTGTGGTTTCTGCTGTGTTGACTGACAGATCTGAGTCCTGCAGTGTTGAACTCACAGGACTATAAACCTTCTCAGTTCACTGGAGGATCAGCTGACCATGCAAAGCCTCCTCTCTATGGAAATGATTTCTCTGCTCTCAACAGACTCAAGGCAACGTGGGACACAAACTCAGGAGAAATACTGCCTGGATTTACACTAAATATCATCTTAATGAAACACAAGAAAATACTGACATTAGAAGAGCAGTTGAGGATTTAAGGATCAGTTTGTGTCCACTGTGGTTGGTATGATGTGTCTGTTTGTCTGCCTTTAGTTTACTCACATGCTTTATTGGACATTTTAACATCTTTCATATTTATTTCAAATGACTTTGTAAATCTTCATCATTTAAAAACATCATGTTTAATGTGAAATAATTGTGAATAAAATTGTCTTTGTTACAAGGACACTGTGATCATGTGTCTGTCAGGTCAAGAATATGTTGAAAAGTTGAAAAATAACCTTTAATTCTACAATAGATTTGATCTATATCATTAAAACAAGTATTGTAAATTCAGTCAAGTGTAAATGTTGTTGTGTTATTAGAAAAACAAGTGTGTTTTCAGTGGATAGATGCTTGTTGACAGTGCAGGAGGTTTTTGTACGGCCACTTAATGACTTTGTATCACTGTGGAGGACTTTTGGTGGAGGAACCAAACTCATCGTTCACTGTAAGTATCAGAGATTTTCTTATTTTGACAACATAATGTATCAGAACTAATTTAACATCATATTGTGATAAATTATCATTTTATTTTTGGCTACTTTATATGTGATGAATATTTTTGTCATTTCTTGCCTCTGGGTAATTTTTTAAATATTAAGTAAAAAATTGCAGAGGTGATTTTTTTAATAAATATTATTGATGATATTGTTGTTAAATTGACGCTAAATAATTTGAAGTGAATTATTTTATTTGAACTGAATACTTGTTTAAGAAAGAAGAGTTTGTCACAGTAGAGTGAGGAGAATTTGAACATTTTAAAAATGTCATCGATTGTCTTATTTTTTAAATTTTAACGTTAAATAAATGATTAAAATACAAAACTCTTAAATGATAAATTAGTAAGTTCACATGCACATTAAATATAGTTTAGTTGCGTGGACAGTCGGTTAGTTTGATGTGGAGAAAAGGAAGTGAAACAGACAGATGTCAAAGTCTTTAACCGTTTACACACATTAGACTTTTTTCCACAACAAAGTCACAGATGAGTTTTTACTGTCAAACATTAAAAAGCAGATGAGAACATTTGACTTAATGATCATTAAAGACACTTTTCCACGACATTTACACTCAAGTCATGTTGGATGTGATTGTTTCATTGTCAGTGATTTATGATGAGTGTCACAGAAGAAGTGTCAGTACTTTGACTGGTGAAAACTGCCACTACTTTGTTTTGTGTGTTAAAGCCTCCTCTCCTCTGTCTGATGTCAGTGTGATAAAACACAGCTGATCCACAGTTGTGTTAACCTCTGTCATGTATAATCACTGTGTCATGTTCAGCTGTCTGTCCTACAGTGGAAGTTAACGTGCTCCTCGTGTGTCTCTGCTCTCCCCTCCAGCTGGCTCCACGGTCAGGCCCTCAGTCTCTCTGCTTCCCCCCTCCTCTGAGCAGCTCACCGTGGACGGGGGCTCGGCCACGCTGGCCTGCCTGCTGACCGGCTACTCTCCTCAGGGAGCCGTGGTGAGCTGGGAGGTGGACGGTAGAGAGGTGACAGAGGGGTCCTGAGCAGCTCAGAGGAGGAGAAGAGCGGCCGCCACAGCAGCAGCAGCGTCCTGAGCCTGAGCCGGGAGAGCTGGATGAGAGGAGAGCTGTACTCCTGCAAGGTCAGCCATCATGACCACATCCAGACCGAGTCTCTCACCAAGCAGGAGCCAGTGTCAGGGCTAGAGGGGCTGACTGAAGCCCAGGACAGGAGCTCTGTCTGGGGGAGCAGGAGGAACACACCTGCTGCTCTCATCAATATGAGTTTTAATGTTTGTAGAGGAAAGTAAAGCTTTGTGTGACAGAGAACAACACTGCTGCAAAGTGTTGGACAACAACAACTTAGAGAGGAATGTGTGGAGCTCAGCAGCTGGATGTGAGTGTGTTTAATAACTGTCATGTTGATGACTGATGCTTTTGCCAATAAACTTTCAACTGATACAAAACATCATCAAATGTTGTTGACTCTTATTTTATGAAGAGAAATAAGAAAAGAAACATTTTTATAACTTTAACTGACAACCCTCTGAGAGTAAGAAAATAAAACATTAGGATTTAAATGATCATTAAAACAGGTCTTTATGTAATATATATCTCATTTATATTATGAAACTGAAATGATTTATCTCTTTAAAAAGGGAACAATACATGTCTGACAGGAATTTAAAAGATAAAGAAAATGTCTTGGTTTTAACAGTTGATAGCTACTGAATATACAGTTTTTCTTGATTGCTTTGACCTGCTTAAAGAAACTGGGATTCACTTGGTCTTCATCATCACCATCTCAGCAGAGCAGAGGTCGTCTCTTGTAAATGTGTTGACACTTTCTCACTGGATTCACACGTTTTTTGCAGTTTTCAGCCACAGTTTAGAAAAAGAATGACATGGAATCAACACATTTGTTTCAAAGTGTTTCTGATTCTGGATCCAATTCTTTACAAGATGGTAAATTTAACACATACTTTCTACGTAATAAGTCAACAAGTCATGTAGGCTGGTACAATTACCAGCAAAGCTTCACTGTTTCACACTGATGCTGTATTTTGTATTTTGTTGTCCATTGTGTAACCATTGATTGGAAGAGCGTGAACATTTGGCTGCAAGTTGTGTTGTTTGAAGGTAAAATTCACTTTTGTTGCATATTTGAAATGTTTAGGCTGTTGGAGCCTTCTGCAAACAAAATGTGTCATTTTGACCAGAGTGTTTCTGTTCAGACCTGTGTGTTAACTGATTTGAACATGTGGACTTTGATTTGACTGTAGCATCAAAACAATAGAGAAAAACTGTAATATAGTGTCATTAGACTTTAAAATTAATCATGAAAATCAACAATATATTAGCATCAACCAGTGTTTTCTACTTGGTGAGGTTACTGTCAGCTCTGTGTTCAGTGGTCTGTGTCAGAGTCTCTTCCTGCTGTAACAGCTCAGTGTCTCTGCAGTCTGACTGAGGGAGGTTTTTGTACGACTACAAATCACTGTGTGAACACATCAGCACTGTTTATGTAATGGTAACTCTGACAGTAGTAAACTGCTGCATCTTCAGTCTGAACTCCACTGATGGTCAAACTGAAGTCAGAGCTGCTTCCACTGCCACTAAACCGATCTGGTGTTCCTGATACACGTTGGTTTGCCAGTTTTATTATGAGCTTTGGAATTTGTCCTGATTTCTGTTGGTACCAGTGCAAGTAATTATTGCTGTAAACATCTTGGCTGGTTCTACAGGTCATAGTAACAGTGGATCCTGGAGTAATTGTCTTTTCTGCAGGTTGAGTCACAGTCACCTGACCGCTGCATCCTGCAGACAAAAACAAATGATTGATTTATCAGCAGAAAGAAATGAGAGAAAAGGCAGCACATGATGTTTGAAATGTTGCTGAGTGAATGAACCTGTAAAACAGCAGCAGGCCAGCGTCCAGATGAGGATGGTGATGAGAGTCATGGTGGTTGTGGTTTCTGCTGTGTTGACTGACAGATCTGAGTCCTGCAGTGTTGAACTCACAGGACTATAAACCTTCTCAGTTCACTGGAGGATCAGCTGACCATGCAAAGCCTCCTCTCTATGGAAATGATTTCTCTGCTCTCAACAGACTCAAGGCAACGTGGGACATAAACTCAGGAGAAATACTGCCTGGATTTACACTAAATATCATCTTAATGAAACACAAGAAAATGTTTATAAAACACTTATTTTATAAGTGTCACGTTGATAATGAAGCTTGAACTGACACGAAACTTAAAGTTTTTTGTCTGTTATTTTATGAAGAGATTATTCAATGTTACATTAATGTTTACACACATTAATTGATTGGATTCTTTTATATTTTTTTACACTCTGCTTACAAACCATTTCCATGAAACCATGCTCTGGATAATAAATATAAATGAAGTAGAGAACATTTTGTAAAAGTGGTGAGAAACAGATCAGTAAGAGAACACTGTCAGTTTCTTGTCTCTTGCCCCTTATGACTTTGAGCTCATTAACAGCTGCATGTCGCCTCCTGCTGGTAAACTGTATCAACACTGACGTCACAAAGAAGTGACACATTTTATTGCGTCTCTTGGTCAGTGACAGCTGTGGCCAGAGTCATTGTGTTTCCAGGTTGTTGTGTCCGTCTCTTTCTTGTCAACGTGATATCTCACAAATACCATGAGAGAGTCCTTTCACATTAAACACTAAGTTTCATTCAGACTGAAGGAAGAACTGGTTTGAGTTTGGTGGTGAAAGGTCAAAGGTCAAGATCACTGTGACCTCACATAAACACTTTTGACCTTGTGAACATAATGTCTCAGAAACACCTTGAGGGAAAACCTACAACTTTGTTATAATGGTTGACTTTGACTCAGAGTTGAAGTGTTTAGATGTTGGTGATCAAAGGTCAAAGGTCAGGGTGACTTCTCCCTGTAAAACACTTGTTTGATCTTGTGAACTCAATATCTCAGTGACATCTTTCATTACATTTTATTGATTTTCTTGATTGATTGATTGATTTTTCTTTCACAACAATTCAGTCAAACCAACCAAAAACACAACACATCAACACACATCAGCTCAGTTACACACATACACCATCAGTCAAAGAAAATAACAAAAGCAGAAAGAAAGAAGTAGATGAATAAGAAGCAGATGTTCAGCAACATGTCCTCTCTTTATGCTCTTTCAGGGAATCACTGTAACCAAATGGAAGATACATCAGGTTCCTCTGGAACAAATAATCCAGAGGAACTAAATCAAATAGCACTTTATGCCAACTCTTAATATTTGGCTCTCTATCACTGATCCACTGCAATAAAATCATGTAAGAATACAGTACAGTCTCTGACTGGTTAACCTGACACATCCAGCAGGACGGCCTAGAATCAAAGAATTTGGATCCATCTCTAGTTTCAGTCCCAGTGTCTTCTCAATTTCTGTTAAGACATTAGACCAATACCTTTTGACCAATGACGAAGAGTTAGAGTTCTAGTTTCTGTCTTATATTGGAGACAAATTAGGGTTGAACTTATGTCTGCGATTAGAGGAAATATGCATTCAATGAAATATGTTAAACTGTATTGATTTGGTGCGATTACAAACTGAAACTGATTTTGCACAGGTCCAGATATCTTCCCACTCAGCATCACTGATTGCAACAGAAAGTTTTTCTCCCACTTGTCTCTGAGCTCTTCTAAAGCCATAGATAGAACAACACACACAGCTCCATGAAGTAAACTAACAGATCTACTGAGCTGCTCCAAACAACAACTGCTCAAGGGGAGACATGTCAGGGTTATCAGTTAGGGTTGTGCTGTGTTCTATATAGTGTCTGAGCTGTAAATAATGAAAAATAATGTCTGGGGATTTTGGACTTTTCAACCATCTGATCAAACGACATTAATGTATTATCACTAAACAGATCTTTCAATATGTTAACACCACAATTAGTCCACTGTCTAAAGTCGACATCCATCAGTCCTGGTTGGAAATCAGGATTATTCAGAATAGGAGTGAAAGCTGATGTCAGTTGTGACCTCCCCTCAAGTCTACGCATTGATCGCTGTGTTGTAATCATGTTGAGTGTAACAGGATTTTCACAGTGCAGATTAATAGTTTAAAATTCCTAATAAACAACATGTCTCTTAATGGATATTTTGAGAGGGAGAGAAAACATTTTATACTGACTGACACTGAACTGGTTGGTGGAGACAAACAACCACATGGTGATAATTCTAGTTGATTATAAATGATCTTGTTTCACATTCATTCAGGAGGTTGGCAGCAGAAAGACACAGATTTAAACTCATCTTGATCAACAAGAGTTTTCCTCCAAACCTCACAACAACTTTACAACAGTTTGTAACTTTAAATCAACTTTAACTGTTTTTCTTGTGACAGGACAAGGATGAACTGAGCGTTGACACTCAAATATTTTACATTCACAGACTTTTGCCAAATATGTTTATGTCCCAGATTTAAAAATATCTATTTGATCACAATTATATAGTTTAAAAGCATTTGTATAAATCACATCAATCGTCACTGTCTGTTGTTGCTCTCGTATGTGCGCACTCTTCAACATCCAACGCTGCAGTGAGTTAATTTAACGCTGGCAGCAGACACCATCCATCTCATTACACTGTAAAAGCAGTCACCGGTCAATCAATCAAGGTCATAAATATTATGTTTATTTAGTTAAAATAATCACAGCGGAATCAAAATGTAATGCTCGTCTTACCAGTGTCCTGGATCAGGTCTCTGGTTTGTTTAGTAGAGAACCTTTTCCTGGTTTAAATGTCCTGTTGTTTCTAGGTCAGAAGAAGCGAAGCTGGTCAATTTTGAAATGAATAATTACACTTTAATGTCATTATTGGCTTGAACAAATTGTAGTTAGAATATTAAAACATATTTATATGTTTTTTCTAAGTCTACAGGAGTTCATATTTTGGCTGTTATAGCTGGTGTGAACATTTTATCTGGAACACCCCTGTCCTGTTCTCACCTGGTGGTTTGGTCCACTTCCAGATTCAGTTTAGACTCTGACTCAGACTCTGACCTCTGACCTGGACTAGCATTAGTCCTATCCATCTGTAGTTTCATTTTAGATTTGACTCTCAAGTCATTTTGATCTTTTGATTTTTGATTTTGATTATTTGTTTATAAGTATTTTTTCTGTTTAATTAGGATGCAGGATGTGGGAACTGTGGAGGCGATGCATGGAACAGTAGACCTCGATTAGATACCACTCCAACCCCATTTAAAAAAAAGAAAAGACAGAACAAAATGTATATCATACCTGAATGTACAAAGCTAAAGGTCAGGGGAGAAGGTCATGTTAAAAACTATGAGAAGCCAGGGAATAAACTCTACTTACTCAGGGGTGGTGATGGTAGAAGAAGGAAAAGAAGTGGGAGAGAGAAAATATGAAGCAGCAGCAGAGATGTGAATTTAAATGGAGCAGGATGAACACAAAAGACAACAAGCCTGAGCAGGGAGGTATTATGCAGGGATGACGCAAATAATAATAATAACAACAACCAGGCTATGATGCAATGGAAGTGATGCAATGATGCATAGGAGGTAAAAAACACATATATAGGAGAGACTGATGATACTGCTGTGATGCAGGGAAATCGAGATGATGTTGCAGGAGAAAGCTATAAAGCAGGAGCGGGAGAAGCCAATAAAACTGCTGTGATACAGGAGAATTGAGACACATCACCACCAGGATATGCATGGCTTACTTCATTGGCAGGATCTGAGAGATCTTGAGCTGTCAACATTGAAACAGAGTCAGGAAAAGTGTAGGTGTAGGTGAAAGAAGATTTTTATCACATTTGAACATGATGTTCATTTGTTCCTTGAAGTGAAGAACAAACATGTTTATATTTGTAACTTTTTGTCAAATATTCTGTTGATAGGTCTAATATGAGGAAAGAGAATCATAGATGATGTAGATCATAATAATGTTAGTTTCATAGTTTTAACTTGAAATACAAATTGAAATATATGTGACATATTTACCACATTATTATCTATAGTATTTTCTACTTGGTGAGGTTACTGTCAGCTCTGTGTTCAGTGGTCTGTGTCAGAGTCTCTTCCTGCTGTAACAGCTCAGTGTCTCTGCAGTCTGACTGAGGGAGGTTTTTGTACGACTACAAATCACTGTGTGAACACCCAAGCACTGTTTATGCTATGGAGACTCTGACAGTAGTAAACTGCTGCATCTTCAGTCTGAACTCCACTGATGGTCAAACTGAAGTCAGAGCTGCTTCCACTGCCACTAAACCGAGCTGGTGTTCCTGATACACGTGAGCTCGCATATGCAATTATGAGCTTTGGAGGTTGTCCTGATTTCTGTTGGTACCAGTTCAAGTAATCACCACCACTGTCTCTGTAAACAGCTTGGCTGGTTCTACAGGTCATAGTAACAGTGGATCCTGGAGTAATTGTCTTTTCTGGAGGTTGAGTCACAGTCACCTGACCGCTGCATCCTGCAGACAAAAACAAATGATTGATTTATCAGCAGAAAGAAATGAGAGAAAAGGCAGCACATGATGTTTGAAATGTTGCTGAGTGAATGAACCTGTAAAACAGCAGCAGGCCAGCGTCCAGATGAGGATGGTGATGAGAGTCATGGTGGTTGTGGTTTCTGCTGTGTTGACTGACAGATCTGAGTCCTGCAGTGTTGAACTCACAGGACTATAAACCTTCTCAGTTCACTGGAGGATCAGCTGACCATGCAAAGCCTCCTCTCTATGGAAATGATTTCTCTGCTCTCAACAGACTCAAGGCAACGTGGGACACAAACTCAGGAGAAATACTGCCTGGATTTACACTAAATATCATCTTAATGAAACACAAGAAAATACTGATGTTAGAAGAGCAGTTGAGTTTTACAATATTTACATCAAGAAATTAGTTTTATACTAATAGTACAGGAGGACTCTGTGACATAAGAAGTGAAACTGTGAGGAGCAGTGATGCAGAAAAGTTGTTAAAAAATACACTGAAGTCAAACACCTGTTGATGTGAAACAGAACAAGCTGAGGTGACACAGAGAGAGAGTTCATCTGGTCCTGACGCTCATTTGGTTTTTTTATTCAGAAACGTACTTTTAGTAAATTGTGAATTGTGTTTGTCCCATTCTAGTCTAGTCTCAAAGCTCGGTGATGGAGTCCCTAAAGATTTTGGACAAATGTTCAGTTGAACTCAAAGATGAATTAATTATTATTATTAATATATATTAATAATAATATTATTAATTACTATATTTTGGTGATATTTTTAGGTTCAATGTCACTATGTCCTTGTAAATATTGTCAACATAATATGTTATGAACACTTTAAGAGAAATATATATATATATATATATATATATATATATATATGGGGAGGGGGGTCCAGATGTAATAATAACTGGAAAAGGAAATGACATAAAATACATTCAGATTACAATGAGTTGATACCAAATTGTGGTTCCTTTTTAAGAGACCCAGTTGTTGACTTTTAAAATCTAAAATTACATCACACTCCTGATTGAAGTCACATCCACTGATAAACTGGTGGTCTGGTGAGTCCAAAAACATACCAGCTACCACATTACACAGGCTTGAGTCATGAATATTTGGACAACAAACCAAAGCAAGACATATGTAGACATTATTAGTTGTAATGCAGAAATGTGTCAATTTGTATATTCACACCTAAATTCCTGTCAAATAAGTTAGCAACACATTTTGACCTTTTTGCAGTGAAAGAGTAGATGACACTTATAAAAACCTGAACTCAGCAGCTCCCCATTCACACCAAGAACAGTGTGGATGCTGTGGTGTTTCCCACTCCTGAGACACCAGACAGTCAGCTAGAATTACTTGGGGCCAACCTAAAGTCCTCCTCCATGTTCTCTCCGAACTCCTCCCACACCTGTATTTTTGCCTTCTCAACCACCCGGCTGCACATCGCTCATCCTGCAGTACCCACCAGCTGCCTCGGGCCCACAAGCCAGCAAGGTCTTGTAGGACTCAGCCTGATGGCATCCCTCACTGCTGGTGTCCACCAAGCAGTTAAGGGATTGTCACCACTACCAGTCACCTTGTGACCACAGTTCTGTACTGCCACCTGAGGGGTCTAGCCCCTCTTGATGAGTTTGGTCGCAGAGGCAGAACAACAATGTGTAGGTGAGCCTGACTATATCTAACTGGTATCTCTTCACCTCCCACACAAATTCTGGTTCCAGCTCCGGCTCCGGTTCTAACGCGGTGACATTCTATGTCCCTAGATTTAGCTTCTGTAAACAAGGATCAGACCGCCAAGTCCACCGCCTTTGACTGCCGCCCAATCTACTAAGGCACCAGACCCCTGTGGTTCCCCAGTGGGTGGAGGGCCCACCAGGATTCGGCTCCCATGTCCCTGTTTTGGGCTTTGTGCAGCCGGGCCCCATCGGTGAAGGCCCGGGCACAGGTGTTCGCTCCCTTTCCAGGCCTGGCTCCAGGGTAGGGCCCTAGTGACCCTCTGGGCAGGGTCCCTAGGGTACACTAACCTCTCTCTCTCTCTATGTATGTATATATATGTATAATAAAATTTACCAGGGCAAAATTATTAGAATTACATCCAACATGATGCTCATTAGTTTATTGAAGTGATGAAACAACATGTTGTGCATATTTGTAACTCTCTTTATTTTATTTTTTGTCAAGCTTTCTGCTGATAGGTCTAATGTGAGAATCAGAATCAGTTTTATTGCCAAGTTGGTTTTCACATGCGAGGACTTTGTTCTGGTTCTTTGTGCAAAAACTTAAAGTGTCAGTGTCAGCGGGGTTATTTAGTCTTGTTGATATGGTTAATAGCAGATTATGCTGTCATAGCAGATGATTATAAAAAAAATGTTTTTGTGGTGAGAGGCTTTGGTCCTGGAGGACCACAGCCTCCTGCCAGAAGAGAGCACCTCAAAGAGTTTGTGTCAGGGGTGGGAGAGGTCAGCTACAGTCTTTATTGCATGTCTCAGGATCCTGGAGGGAAGTTAGATTAGATTAGTTAGATTGTAGTCGATCTCCTCTCAGAAAAGCAGGTGATACGCTGCAGTCTGCTCAGGTCCTTTGCAGTAGCAGCAGCGTAGCATATATGGATGGAGGAGGTGAGGATGGACTCAGTGATTGATGTGTAGAATCATCAAGTCCATCTTCACCTGCTCCAGAAGAGAACATCATGATTGATATATATCATAACAACTTTACTTTCATTTTTTTTTCTACTTGAAGAGGAAATTGAAATATTTTATAAACATTTAACAATACAAATGTGTGAATCAATATTTTCTACTTGGTGAGGTTACTGTCAGCTCTGTGTTCAGTGGTCTGTGTCAGAGTCTCTTCCTGCTGTAACAGCTCAGTGTCTCTGCAGTCTGACTGAGGGAGGTTTTTGTACGACTACAAATCACTGTGTGAACACATCAGCACTGTTTATTTCATGGTAACTCTGACAGTAGTAAACTGCTGCATCTTCAGTCTGAACTCCACTGATGGTCAAACTGAAGTCAGATCTGCTTCCACTGCCACTAAATCGATCTGGTGTTTCTGATTCACGTTGGTTCACCAGATATATTAGGAGCTTTGGAGGTTGTCCTGATTTCTGTTGGTACCAGGACAAGAAATCACCATTGTAAACACGCTGGCTGGTTCTACAGGTCATAGTAACAGTGGATCCTGGAGTAATTGTCTTTTCTGGAGGTTGAGTCACAGTCACCTGACCGCTGCATCCTGCAGACAAAAACAAATGATTGATTTATCAGCAGAAAGAAATGAGAGAAAAGGCAGCACATGATGTTTGAAATGTTGCTGAGTGAATGAACCTGTAAAACAGCAGCAGGCCAGCGTCCAGATGAGGATGGTGATGAGAGTCATGGTGGTTGTGGTTTCTGCTGTGTTGACTGACAGATCTGAGTCCTGCAGTGTTGAACTCACAGGACTATAAACCTTCTCAGTTCACTGGAGGATCAGCTGACCATGCAAAGCCTCCTCTCTATGGAAATGATTTCTCTGCTCTCAACAGACTCAAGGCAACGTGGGACACAAACTCAGGAGAAATACTGCCTGGATTTACACTAAATATCATCTTAATGAAACACAAGAAAATACTGATGTTAGAAGAGCAGTTGAGGATTTAAGGATGAGTTTGTGTCCACTGTGGTTGGTACGATGTGTCTGTTTGTCTGCCTTTAGTTTACTCACATGCTTTATTGGACATTTTTAACATCTTTCATATTTATTTCAAATGACTTTGTAAATCTTCATCCTTTAAAAACATCATGTTTAATGTGAAATAATTGTGAATAAAATTGTCTTTGTTACAAGGACACTGTGATCATGTGTCTGTCAGGTCAAGAATATGTTGAAAAGTTGAAAAATAACCTTTAATTCTACAATAGATTTGATCTATATCATTAAAACAAGTGTTGTAAATTCAGTCAAGTGTAAATGTTGTTGTGTTATTAGAAAAACAAGTGTGTTTTCAGTGGATAGATGCTTGTTGACAGTGCAGGAGGTTTTTGTAACGGCCACTTAATGACTTTGTATCACTGTGGTGGACTTTTGGTGGAGGAACCAAACTCATCGTTGACTGTAAGTACCAGAGATTTTTATTCTGTTCAACATATAACATTTATAACTTTTATCAAACATTGAATTAGACTGTGATTCAGTTTGTTGTTTCAATATTCATCATTTTTGTTATTTATCAAACAAAAGTGATCTCACAACCTGAGAAGAAACTTTGTATAAATTAATATTCATTCAGTGTCGTAGATAATAAACTGATAAATCATCTGTTTTCAAATGTTACATTTCTGTTATAAACTTTAATTGTTGTCAACTTTGAAATGTTTGACAGTAAAATCTGGTCAAGTAAAAAGTTTAGTTTTCAAAAGCAACAATCAATATTTTAAATGTAGTTTTTAAATTGACTTGTTTTGAAAATATCAAGATTGAATGAAAATATAATGTGTTTTTCTGTTCAACATAAACATGATTTTATCAGTAAATGCAGCTCAGCTTTGTCTTCACGCTTGATTGATTTTACTTGTGGTAAAAAGGAAGTGAAAGAGACAGATGACAAAGGTTTGAAGTGTTTTCACATGAGTGTTTCAGCTCTGTCACTTTAAAGAGAAGAAAATCATCACAGGGATGAGTTATTCACTGTCACACATGATGAGACAGACATGAAGATGTCATCAATAATCATTATCAATCAAGCTTTTGACTTGAATCACGTGTGTGATGGTGTTTGTCTTTTCTCCCCTCTCTCTCCTCCAGTGGGGTGGTGCGGCCCACCCTGACCGTCCTCCCCCCTCCACAGATCAGCTGCAGCAGGGCAGTGCCACACTGGTGTGTCTGGCCAGCGGGGGCTTCCCCTCAACCTGGACGCTGGGCTGGAGGGTGGGGGGCAGCAGCAGCTCCTCAGGGGTGTCACGCAGCCCGGAGGTCCTGGGGAGGGACGGCCGCTACAGCTGGAGCAGCACCCTGAGCCTGGGTGCAGACCAGTGGAGGAAGGCGGGCTCAGTGAGCTGTGAGGCCAGTCTGAGTGGACACAGCTCTGTCACTCAAACCCTGGAGCCTGACCGCTGCTCAGAGTAGAGCTTCAGCAACACTTCCTGTCTGGAAATGATGCTGCTGCTTTGATAGAGATCTTCATCAAGCTACAGATCTCCTCTCTTCACGTGTTTCTGCAACTTTCACAGCTCAGTCTTTTAATCTGCATCTTGCTTTCTAACACTGATCCTCTGCATATTCTGCTTCATCTTCATTATTTTTCAACCCTTTTATTTTCACCCAGAGAGAAACTATGAAAAACATTTAATCATCATTGAATAAAAATGTGTATTATAATGAATCAGTCTCTTTGCTTCTTTACTTAAAACAACATTTACATGATGAAAAATACATTCTTTATTATTTCAGTATCAAAGCTGATAATATACTAATAGTACAGGAGGACTCTGTGACACAAGAAGTGAAACTGTGAGGAGCAGTGATGCAGAAAAGACGTTGAAAAATAAACTGAACAAGTCAAACACACACCTGTTGATGTGAAACAGAAAAAGCAGAGGAGACACAGAGTGAGAGTTCATCTGGTCCTGACGCTCATTTGCTTTTTTATTCAGACATAAGAGCATATTGCATCATCAACCCCTCTACAAGACCTGGAGGTGAATTGCGGGTCCAAGTTAGATTGAACAGAGTCTAATAGTTCATTCTTCACTATCAACAGAGACGTATGAATTAACCCTTAGGACCCGTTCTAATATCAGTCTATATAAAATATATTATACATTATTATATTCTACTTTGATTGAGCTGATTATTTTCACCTACATCTGACCTAATCATTGATATCAAATACTAATTAATTTTTAAGGATTTTAACCCTTTAAATGCCAGGTTTTGTCATGATGCCACCATGTTTTCAGATCAAAACAAAAAACAAAACATGAATTATTTTCAATATACTTCATGCAAAGTAAATGTTTTTGTCTCTGGATGATCCGGAGGAGGCATGGGAGAAGGTCATGTGGTCAGATGAGACCAAAATAGAACTTTTTCGGTATAAACTCCACTCGCTGTGTTTGAAGGAAGAAGAAGGATGAGGACAATCCTAAGAACACCATCCCAAGTGTGAAGCACTGGGGTGGAAACATCATACTTTAGGGTTTTGCTTTTCTGTGAAGGGACAGGACGACGGCAGCTGATTGAAGAGACGTTGAATGGGGCTATGTATCGTGAGATTTTGGGCAACAATCTCCTTTCCTCAGTAAGAGCATTAAACATGGGTTGTGGCTGGGTCTTCCAGCATGACAATGACCCTAAACACACAGCCAGGGCAGCTAAGGAGTGGCTCCAGAAGAAGCATTTCAAGGTGCTGGAGTGGCCTCGCCAGTCTCCAGACCTGAACCCAATAGAAAATCTTTGGTGGGAGCTAAAACTCTGTGTTTTCCAGCAACAGCCTTAAAACCTGAAAGATCTGGAGAAGTTCTGTATGGAGTAATGGGCCAAAATCGCTGCTGCGGTGCGTGCAAACCAGGCCAAAAACTACAGGAAACGATTGTAAACAAAGGTTTCTGTTCCACATATTAAGTTCTATTTTTCTATTGTATCAAATATTTATTTTGTGCAATAAAATACATATTATAAATTAAAAATCATACAATGTGATTTTCTTGATTTTTTAGATTATGTCTCTCACAGTTGAAGTGAACCTACAATTAAAATTACAGACCTCTCCGTTCTTTGTAAGTGGGGAAACTTGCAAAAAAGTCTATCAAATACTTGTTTTCTCCACTGTATGTATGAACACAGCCACAATGACCAGAAAATGAAGACTGAAAAGGACCCTAAACTAAATAAATAAATGCTATGTACCACAAATTACCCCATGTCCAATATAATCAACTTAACAAAGTTACAAAATAGAGATAACACAAGGAAATGAATCCCAACCACTAAGTCACACCACATAAAATATGGTCTGTCAAGTAGAACCGACGTTTCAAAGATCACACGCCGTTCTAGAGTCTGATTCTAAGGTCGAGGTTAGATAAGAAATCCGACCAAAACAAAGAACAAGTGGAAGAAAAGCAGCAGTGTTTCTTAGGACTGAGCAGCTCTCCAGTTCAGGGCCGATCAAAACTAATGAGCCAGATTAATACAACAAGTACAGCAGGATGAGCAGGGACAGTTAACGGCCATAAAACAAACATACCGATCGGCGGCGTCTATCACCTGTTGGGGAGGTGAGGCGCGCTCCACACCCGAGCAGCATCAGTGGGAAGACCCGAACAAACCAGTCAAGAGGACGGATCAAAACCCAAACGCGCCGGCATGAGACCAGCAACACACATGGCTACAATTCAACTAAATAGTGTGATCGATGGTGAATAAATGAACCGAGACAGTCACTGTCACATCACCTGCACAGGTAACAACATGAAGCCGGAAGAGAGACGACCAGGAAGTGGGCGGTCTGGGGACCAAAGAACAAAGGGGTCAAGATGGACACCGTACCTTTTTATAATGTGTCCCCAGGTGGTGATTGGCTGAATGATGAGTCGAAGGGAGGCAGCGACCTCACCTGCATTGATGAGCAGGGATGAAACTCATCCTGCTACATTTAACAAAAACAACTAACATGTCAATTAGTGAAGTTTAAATGATGCTGGTAGATGAATTTTTATCACATTTGGACAAAATGATCATTTGTTCCTTGAAGTGATGAACAACATGTTTATATTTGTAACTTTTTTGTCAAATATTCTGTTGATTGGTCTAATATGAGGAAAGAGAATCATGGATGATGTAGATCATGATAATGTTAGTTTCATGGATTTAAATTGAAAAAAAAATTAGAATATATATGACATATTTACCACATTATTATCTATACTATTTTCTACTTGGTGAGGTTACTGTCAGCTCTGTGTTCAGTGGTCTGTGTCAGAGTCTCTTCCTGCTGTAACAGCTCAGTGTCTCTGCAGTCTGACTGAGGGAGGTTTTTGTACGACTACAAATCACTGTGTGAACACCCAAGCACTGTTTATTTCATGGTAACTCTGACAGTAGTAAACTGCTGCATCTTCAGTCTGAACTCCACTGATGGTCAAACTGAAGTCAGAGCTGCTTCCACTGCCACTAAACCGAGCTGGTGTTCCTGATTCACGTCGGTTCGCCCAATATATTATGAGCTTTGGAGTTTGTCCTGATTTCTGTTGATACCAGTTCAAATAGTGACCATAAGAACTGTGATAATAAACATCTCGGCTGGTTCTACAGGTCATAGTAACAGTGGATCCTGGAGTAATTGTCTTTTCTGGAGGTTGAGTCACAGTCACCTGACCGCAGCATCCTGCAGACAAAAACAAATGATTGATTTATCAGCAGAAAGAAATGAGAGAAAAGGCAGCACATGATGTTTGAAATGTTGCTGAGTGAATGAACCTGTAAAACAGCAGCAGGCCAGCGTCCAGATGAGGATGGTGATGAGAGTCATGGTGGTTGTGGTTTCTGCTGTGTTGACTGACAGATCTGAGTCCTGCAGTGTTGAACTCACAGGACTATAAACCTTCTCAGTTCACTGGAGGATCAGCTGACCATGCAAAGCCTCCTCTCTATGGAAATGATTTCTCTGCTCTCAACAGACTCAAGGCAACGTGGGACACAAACTCAGGAGAAATACTGCCTGGATTTACACTAAATATCATCTTAATGAAACACAAGAAAATACTGATGTTAGAAGAGCAGTTGAGGTTTACAATATTTACATCAAGAAATTAGTTTTATACTAATAGTACAGGAGGACTCTGTGACATAAGAAGTGAAACTGTGAGGAGCAGTGATGCAGAAAAGTTGTTAAAAAATACACTGAAGTCAAACACCTGTTGATGTGAAACAGAACAAGCTGAGGTGACACAGAGAGAGAGTTCATCTGGTCCTGACGCTCATTTGGTTTTTTTATTCAGAAACATACTTTTAGTAAATTGTGAATTGTGTTTGTCCCATTCTAGTCTAGTCTCAAAGCTCGGTGATGGAGTCCCTAAAGATTTTGGACAAATGTTCAGTTGAACTCAAAGATGAATTAATTATTATTATTAATATATATTAATAATAATATTATTAGTTACTATATTTTGGTGATATTTTTAGGTTCAATGTCACTATGTCCTTGTAAATATTGTCAACATAATATGTTATGAACACAAATATACACATATAGTTATATAGTCCAGATGTAATAATAACTGGAAAAGGAAATGACATAAAATACATTCAGGTTACAATGAGTTGATACCAAATTGTGGTTCCTTTTTAAGAGACCCAGTTGTTGACTTTAAATCTAAAATTACATCACATTCCTGATTAAAGTCACATCCACTGATAAACTGGTGGTCTGGTGAGTCCAAAAACATACCAGCTACCACATTACACAGGCTTGAGTCATGAATATTTGGACAACAAACCAAAGCAAGACATATGTAGACATTATTAGTTGTAATGCAGTAATGTGTCAATTTGTATATTTACACCTAAATTCCTGTCAAATAAGTTAGCAACACATTTTGACCTTTTTGCAGTGAAAGAGTAGATGACACTTATAAAACTTGAACTCAGCAGCTCCCCATTCACACCAAGAACAGTGTGGATGCTGTGGTGTTTCCCACTCCTGAGACACCAGACAGTCAGCTAGAATTTCTTCCGGGGCCAACCTAAAATCCTCCTCCATGTTCTCTCCGAACTCCTCCCACACCTGTATTTTTGCCTTCTCAACCACCCGGGCTGCACATCGCTCATCCTGCAGTACCCACCAGCTGCCTCGGCCCACAAGCCAGCAAGGTCTTGTAGGACTCAGCCTGATGGCATCCCTCACTGCTGGTGTCCACCAAGCAATTAAAGGATTGTCACCACTACCAGTCACCTTGTGACCACAGTTCTGTACTGCCACCTGAGGGGTCTAGCCCCTCTTGATGAGTTTGGTCGCAGAGGCAGAACAATGTGTGTAGGTGAGCCTGACTATATCTAACTGGTATCTCTTCACCTCCCACACAAATTCTGGTTCCAGCTCCGGCTCCGGTTCTAACGCGGTGACATTCTATGTCCCTAGATTTAGCTTCTGTAAACAAGGATCAGACCGCCAAGTCCACCGCCTTTGACTGCCGCCCAATCTACAAGGCACCAGACCCCTGTGGTTCCCCCAGTGGGTGGAGGGCCCACCGGGATTCGCTCCCATGTCCCTGTTTTGGGCTTTGTCCAGCCAGGCCCCATCGGTGAAGGCCCGGGCACAGGTGTTCGCTCCCTTTCCAGGCCTGGCTCCAGGGTGAGGCCCTAGTGACCCTCTGGGCAGGGTCCCTAGGGTACACTAACCTCTCTCTCTCTATGTATGTATATATATGTATAATAAAATTTATCAGGGCAAAATTATTAGAATTACATCCAACATGATGCTCATTAGTTTATTGAAGTGATGAAACAACATGTTGTGCATATTTGTAACTCTCTTTATTTTATTTTTTGTCAAGCTTTCTGCTGATAGGTCTAATATGAGAATCAGAATCAGTTTTATTGCCAAGTTGGTTTTCACATGCGAGGACTTTGTTCTGGTTCTTGGTGCAAAAACTTAAAGTGTCAGTGTCATGGGGTTATTTAGTCTTGTTGATACGGTTAATAGCAGATTACGCTGTCATAGCAGATGATTATAAAAAAAATGTTTTTTGTGGTGAGAGGCTTTGGTCCTGGAGGACCACAGCCTCCTGCCAGAAAGAGCACCTCAAAGAGTTTGTGTCAGGGGTGGGAGAGGTCAGCTACAGTCTTTATTGCATGTCTCAGGATCCTGGAGGAAGTTAGATTAGATTAGTTAGATTGTAGCCGATCTCCCTTTCAGAAAAGCAGGTGATACGCTGCAGTCTGCTCAGGTCCTTTGCAGTAGCAGCAGCGTAGCATATATGGATGGAGGAGGTGAGGATGGACTCAGTGATTGATGTGTAGAATCATCAAGTCCATCTTCACCTGCTCCAGAAGAGAACATCATGATTGATATATATCATAACAACTTTACTTTCATTTTTTTTTTTACTTGAAGAGGAAATTGAAATATTTTATAAACAATTAACAATACAAATGTGTGAATCAATATTTTCTACTTGGTGAGGTTACTGTCAGCTCTGTGTTCAGTGGTCTGTGTCAGAGTCTCTTCCTGCTGTAACAGCTCAGTGTCTCTGCAGTCTGACTGAGGGAGGTTTTTGTACGACTACAAAACACTGTGTGAACACGTAACCACTGTGTTCACTCTGACAGTAGTAAACTGCTGCATCTTCAGTCTGAACTCCACTGATGGTCAAACTGAAGTCAGATCTGCTTCCACTGCCACTAAACCGAGCTGGTGTTCCTGATACACGTTGGTTCACTAGTTTTATTATGAGCTTTGGAGTTTGTCCTGATTTCTGTTGGTACCAGTGCAAGTAATTATTGTTGTGAACAGGTCGGCTAGTTCTACAGGTCATAGTAACAGTGGATCCTGGAGTAATTGTCTTTTCTGGAGGTTGAGTCACAGTCACCTGACCGCTGCATCCTGCAGACAAAAACAAATGATTGATTTATCAGCAGAAAGAAATGAGAGAAAAGGCAGCACATGATGTTTGAAATGTTGCTGAGTGAATGAACCTGTAAAACAGCAGCAGGCCAGCGTCCAGATGAGGATGGTGATGAGAGTCATGGTGGTTGTGGTTTCTGCTGTGTTGACTGACAGATCTGAGTCCTGCAGTGTTGAACTCACAGGACTATAAACCTTCTCAGTTCACTGGAGGATCAGCTGACCATGCAAAGCCTCCTCTCTATGGAAATGATTTCTCTGCTCTCAACAGACTCAAGGCAACGTGGGACACAAACTCACTCTAATCCAACAATATAAAATATTTTTCAATTAAACACAGTTCTTATATTGTTGCTGTATTATTTTAAAAGCAGGGATTCTTCAGTGTCTGCTGTGCATCATGTTTGTGTTCAACCACTGATAAAGTTCAATGTTGTTGATATATTTTGTGATTTTATTCTTGTTGATTGTGTTTTGTCCTGATGAATACCAGAATATTAGCAGAAATTAGATTAAACATCAAAATCCCTGAAGGATCAAAACCAAAATGATTTTCTGTTTTTGTAGATTAGCGTCGTATACAACTTGAGTCTACGTCCCTGAGAGATGGTAGTTTGATCTCTATCACCCACTGCACACCATTCCTGTCCTCTGCTGTGCAGCTGTTGAACTTCACAGTGTAGCAGTAGGTCACGAGTCTTTTAATTGTGACCTGGTTTAGAGTGAGTGGACTGATACATGCAACAAAGAGATGCAGGACATGAGGAAGAGCTGAATGAGAGGGATGAAGTTTTGAGGCAGAAATGGAGAGAGAGGAAGAACACGAGAGACGCAGAAATAAAAACAGATTCAGAGCTAAAGACAGAGATACACGACCCAAAGTCTGGCTCAAAACCATCTGAAACTTTGATGTGTTTTCTCTCTGTTCAAATAAAACCCACAACGGTAACTGACTCTAATTCACCAAAGACAGAACCTGATTTAATTTGTAACATGACCCAATTTAACAGTTAAAACATGAGAATAACCAGCATGTACAGTATCTTAATATTGCTGTTTTTAGAAAATGTCCAACCACTATTCTTTTGAAAAAACAAAACACTTATAATCCAAGAAAATGTCAACATGTTGAAATTTAAAGTCCATTGTGTAAAATGAGTCAGATGAGAAAAAGACCAGGACAAATAAACAGATTCAGAGCTGAAGACAGAGACACAAACAAAACCTTCTCAACTTCTTCATAAACTGTGACATGTTTTCTCTCTGTTCATATGAAATCAATCAGTAAAATTTTAAACAAATTATTTGTTGTTTTCTGTTTCTAATAAAAACACACGTAGAAGAGATTGTTATGTGTGGTCCTGTGTTTCATGTATTTTATAATATCACTAGTTTAACTGATTAATAAATGTGAAGAACCAACATGAACAGTATCTTCATTTAGCTGTTTAAAGTTAAATCATGTGACTATTGTATTTGGAAAAAAATATCAATGTAAAATACAATGAATTATAAAAAATTGTTTAGAGTTTAAAGTCCTTTGAACTATTGGAGTCAAAAGTGGTGATTTTAAGATTAATATGAGAAATATATTGATGTATTGATGTGTTTTAGTTTCTACTTGGTGAGGTTACTGTCAGCTCTGTGTTCAGTGGTCTGTGTCAGAGTCTCTTCCTGCTGTAACAGCTCAGTGTCTCTGCAGTCTGACTGAGGGAGGTTTTTGTACGACTACAAATCACTGTGTTAACAATGAATGAACACAGACACAATGATCGAAAATATGAAGAATGAAAAGCGCGTAAATACGCACAACGACCCTAAAGAAGTTAACTAAATAAATAAATGCTATATACCACCAGAAATTAGCTTTCATGTCCAATAGAATCAATTTAACAAAGTTACAAGAATAAAATAACACAGTCAAATATAGAGACAGATTAATACAATAGGTACAGCAGGATGAGCAGGACGTTAACGGCCATAAAACAAACATACCCGATCGGCGGCGTCTATCTCACCTGTTGGGGAGGTGGTGGCTCCACACCCGAAACGGCATCGGTGGGAGAACCCGAACAAACCAGTCGAAGGACGGATCAAAGGCAAACGCGCCGGCATGAGACCAGCAACACATGGCTACAATTCAACTAAATAGCGAGTGTGATCGATGGTGAATAAATAGACCGAGACAGTCACTGCTCCATCACCTGCACAGGTAACATGAAGCCGGAAGAGACGACCAGGAAGTGGGCGGTCTGGGGAACCAAGAACAAAGGGTCAAAGATGGACACCGTACCTTTTTCAATGTGTCCCCAGGTGGTGGAATTCAACTGAATGATGAGTCGAAGGGAGGGCAGCGACCTCACCTGCATTGATGAGCGAGGATGGAAACTCATCCTGCTACATTTATATAAAAAACAACTAACATGTCAATTAGTAAAGTTTAAATGATGCTGGTAGATGAATTTTTCTCACATTTGGACAAAATGTTCATTTTGTTCCTTGAAGTGATAACAACATGTTTATGTTGTAACTTTTTTGTCAAATATTCTGTTGATTGGTCCTAACCAAGGAAAGAATCATGGATGATGCGATCATAATAATGTTAGTTTCATGGATTTAACTTGAAAACAAATTAGAATATGTGACATATTTACCACATTATTATCTATTCTATTTTCCCTTGGTGAGGTTACTGTCAGCTCTGTGTGTTCAGTGGTGTGTCAGAGTCTCTTCACCTGTAACAGCTCAGTGTCTCTACTGTTGATCTGACTGAGAGGTTTTTGGCGACTACAAATCACTGTGTTAACACCTAGCACTGTTTATGTAATGTGCACTCTGACAGTAATAAACTGCTGCATCTTCAGTCCTGAACTCACTGATGGTCAAGCCCCAATCAGAGCCCCATCCACTACCACTAAACTCGACCTGGTGTTCCTGATACGTTGGTTTTGCAAAGTTTTAATATGAGCTTTGGAGGTTTCCTGATTTCTGTTGATACCAGGACATGCCTACAGATTATTACCTCTACATAGAGAGGGAGGGCTGGAGTTTGCAGGTCATAGTAACAGTGGATCCTGGGTATTTGTCTTTACTGGAGGTTGGTCACGATACTGACAGCACCATCCTGCAGACAAAACAAATGATTGATTTATCAGCAGAAAGAAATGAGAAAAATGACACACTGATGTTGTGTTGCTGAGTAGATGACCTAATAAAAACAACCAGCAGCAGATACAGCGTCCAGATGAGGATGTTGATATGAGAGTCATGAATAGTTTAATGGTTTCCTGCTGTGTTGACTGACAGATCCTGAGTCCTGCTGCAGTGTTGAACTCACAGGACTATAAACGCTTCTCAGCAGTTCACTGGAGGATCAGCTGACCAGCACAAAGCCTCCCTCTCTATGGAAATAATTTCTCTCAACAGACTCAAGAGCAACGTGGGACACAAACTCCAGAATACTGCCCGGTTTACTAAATATCATCTTAATGAAACACAAGAAAAATACCGATGTTAGAAGGCAGTTGAGGATTTAAGGATCAGTTTATTATCCTGTGGTTGGTATGATGTGTCTGTTTGTCTGCCTTTAGTTTACTCATGCTTTATTGGACATTTTTAACATCTTTTCATATTTATTTCAAATGAATTTTTGTAAATCTTTAAAAACATATGATGTTTAATGTGAAATAATTGTGAATAAAATTGTCTTTGTTACAAGGACACTGTGATCATGTGTCTGTCAGGTCAGAATATGTTGGTTTCAAAATAACCTTTAATTCACAATGAATTTGATCTATATCATTAAAACAAGTGTTGTAGAAAATTTCAATTAAAGTCACCACATCTTCTTTGTAACTGTAAAAACCAGTATGGCACAAGTGGATAAATCTTGTACAATAGTATTTTACGAGAGAGGTTTTATACATTACTTAATGACTTTGTATCCACTGTGGTGGACTTTTTGGTGGAGGAACCAAACTCATAGATTGACTGTAAGTACAGAATTTTTATTCTGTTCAACATACTTTTGTTATAACTTTATCAAACATTGAATTGAACTGTGATTCAGTTTGTTTGAACTTCAATATTCATCATTTTTGTTATTTATCAGAAACAAGTAGATCTCACAACCTGAAGAAACTTTTCGCATAAATTAATATTCATTCAGTGTAAGTAGATAATAAACTGATAAATCATCTGTTTCAAATGTTACATTTCTGTTAGAAACTGATTGTTATCAACTTTGAAATGTTGACAGTAAAAATTTGGTCAAGTAAAAGTTTGGTTGCAAAAGCAACAATCCAGTATTTTAAATGTAGTTTTAATTGAGCTTGTTTTGAAAATAACAAGATTGGAATGAAAATATAATGTGTTTTCTGTTCAACAAACATGATTTTTATCAGTAAATGCAGCTCAGCTTTGTCTTCCGCTTGATTGATTTTACTTGTGGTAAAAATGAAAAGAGACAGATGACAAAAGGTTTGAAGTGTTTCCGCTGGTGTTTCAGCTCTGTCACTTTGAAGAGAAGAAAGAAATCATCACGGATGAGTTATTCACTGTCACACATGATAGAGACAGACATGAAAGTATAATACAATAATCATTATCAATCAAACTTTTGACTTGAATCACGTGTGTGATGGTGTTTTGTCTTTTCTCCCCTCTCTCTCCTCCAGTGGGGGTGGTGGAAGCCTGACCGTCCTCCCCCCTCCACAGATCAGCTGCAGCAGGGGCAGTGCCACACTGGGTGTGTCCTGGCCATGAGGCTTCCCTCAACCTGGACACTGGGCTGGAGGGGTGGGGGCAGCAGCAGCACTCCTCCAGGGGTGTCCACGCAGCCAGAGAGGGTCCTGGGGAGGCCGGCCACTGCAGCTGGAGCAGCACCCCTGAGCCTGGGGTGCAGACCAGTGGAAGGCGGGCTCAGTGGGCTGTGAGGCCAGTCTGAGGTGGACTCTGTCCTCAAACCCTGGAGCTGACCGCTGCTCAGAGTAGAACCAGCAACACTTCCTGTCTGGAAATGATGCTGCTGCTTTGATAAGAGATCTTCATCAAGCTGATCTCCTCTCTTTCCGTGTTTCTGCAACTTTTCACAGCTCAGTCTTTTTTAATCTGCATCTTGCTTTCCTTGCTGATATCTACTATTCATAGCTTCACATCTTCATTATTTTCAACCCTTTTATTTTTCACCCAGAGAGGAAACTATGGGAAAAACATTTAATCATCATTGAATAAAGGAAAATGTGTATTATAATGAATGATCTCTTTGCTTGCTTTTTTAAAACAACATTTACATGATAAAAAATACATTCTTTATTATTTCAGTATCAAAGCTGATAATATACTAATAGTACAGGAGGACTCTGTGACACAAGAAGTGAAACTGTGAGGAGCGAAGTGGCCTTGAAAGAAAAGCCCGTTAGAAAATAAACTGAACAAGTCAAACACACACCTGTTGATGTAAAACAGAAAAGCAGAGGAGACACAGAGTGAGAGTTCATCTGGTCCTGGCTCATTGCTTTTAGCTTCAGACATAAGGTATATTGCATCATCAACCCCTCTACAAGACCTGGAGTGAATTGCGGGTCAAGTTGATTAGACAGAGTCTAATAGTTCATTCTTCACTATCCAACAGAGGCGTATGAATTAACCTTAGGACCCGTTCTAATATCGAAGTCTATATAAAATATATTATACATTATTATATTCTACTTTTAATTTAGGCTGATTATTTTCACCTACATCTGACCTAATCATTGATATCAAATACTAATTAATTTTTAAGTTTTAACCCTTTAAATGCAGGTTTTTGTCATGATGCCTGTGTTTTCAGATCAAAACAAAAACAAAACATGAATTATTTTCAATATACTTCATACAAAGTAAGAAATATTTTGTGTTGAATTATTAAACCTGGGATCTGTCAGTGATTAACAACACCTGATTATTATTAACTATTATTTTTGTGTGCAATTATCAAATACTCATACTGCTGAGCATAAAAAATGTGCTTTTTAATAATGTAACAATAAAAACATTATACATTATTATTACCAACCTTTTTAGGATTAACTTTTAAACCAACATCAGTCCGATCATAAACATCAAGGCAATTAATTTTCTATTTCTTGTGCTGAAGTCCATATAACTTCCCTACTACTTTTTAATCCATAAGTGAAGCAATGAACGATGAACCAGAAACATCAACACTATTTCAAATAACATTTCAGCAACCTTGTAAAAAAAAAAAAAAAAAAAAAAAAAACTGTGTGTGTGATACAGAGAGGGCTGTGTGTGGACTACTGCCTCTCTTCTGGGTGGTGTGTGGGGACGGGCTTGTCTTGGACATGGTCCTGCTTTGGGTTAGAGCATCTGACGCAAGGGCTGCAGCACCTGAGGCCTATTAGTACGAAGCAGGATTTGTTCTTGTCATGAGCCAACTTCAGGTTTATCTGGGTTTTCCGTCCCTCACGAGAAGTGGTTCATATGCGTGCAGGAATGCGTCGCCATGTTAACTGATGCTGAGCGGCGGCCTCCGGAGCAGGTTATGTTCCAGATCAAGAGATCGGCGCCTATAAAATCCCACCTCTGACCAATCAATGCTCTTGAAAATGTCTTGTACTCTTATTTTGAATCTGTGTGGGCCGGTGCGGGATTGAAGAGGGTCTGTAGAGGGAGAGGGGAGTTTTTGAAGACCGGCAAGATGTTATTTATTGGAGGCGCGTCACATATCTGTAATCTCCTCAAACGCATGTTATCCCAGTGACACAGTCGGCATTGACTGTCCCTCCGACAGTAGCACTTAACTGCGTTATTGACTCTACAATAATTAACTAGGATATTAAATAGCTGGATTTTAATGACGCATTGTACAGAAATGCTCCTGTTTGGGACCTTACTTGGAGATCTGACATTACCTGTCACCAGCCATTAACTGAGCTACAATTCAACTAAATAATTAGCTGATCGATGGTGAATAAATGAACGAGACAGTCACCTATCATCGCCTGCTGGTAACAACATGAAGCCGGAAGAGGAAGGCGACCAGGAAGTGGTAGGTCTGGGGACCAAAAAGAGAACAAAAGGGGTCAGGGCCAAAGGACACCGTACCTTTTATAATAATAATCCCCCAGGTGGTGATTGGCTGAATGATGAGTCGAGAGGTGGCGACCTCCACCTGCATTGATGAGCAGGGATGGAAACTCATCTACTACATTTAACAAAAAACAACTAACATGTCAATTGGTAAGTTTAAATGATGCTGGTAAGATCAATTTTGTATCACATTTGGACAAATGATCATTTATTCCATGAAGTGAAGAATAACATGTTCATATTTGTGACTTTTTTGTCAAATATTCTGTTATTGGTCTAATATGAGGGAAAGAGAATCATGGATGATGTGAATCATGATAATGTTAGTTTCATGGATTTAAATTGAAAAACAAATTAAAATATATGCTTGAGCATATTTACCATTGGCCTCTATACTATTTTCTGCTTGGTGAGGTTACTGTCAGCTCTGTGTTCAGTGGTCTGTTAATGGAGTCTCTTCCTGCTGTAACAGCTCAGTGTCTCTGCAGTCTGACTAGGGATGCAACCGACTACAAATCACTGTGTTAACACAGATTTTCTGTGGAGACTTTGACAGTAGTAAACTGCATCTTCAGTCGAGCTTCCACTGATGGTCAAAACTGAAGTCAGAGCTGCTTCCCTGCCTCCTAAACAACCGATCTGGGTGTTTCCTGATACACGTGTGCTGCATAAAATTTTATAATGAGCTTTGGAGAGTTGTCCATTTGTTGGTACCAGTGCAAATGAGCTGAACCCTTAAGAACCGTCATAATAAACATCTTGGCTGGTTTTACAGGTCACTGTAACAGTGGATCCTGGGTGTGTCTTTAATGGAGGGTTGTAGTCACAGTCACCCTGTTGCTGCATCTGCAGACAAAACAAATGATTGATTTATCAGCAGAAAAGAAATGAGAAAAGGCAGCACATGATGTTTGAAATGTTGCTGAGTGAATGAACCTGTAAAACAGCAGCGAATAGCGTCGGAATGAGGATGGTGATGAAAGTCATAGTGGTTGTGGTTTCACTGCTGTGTTGACTGACAGATCACCAAGGTCCTGCAGTGTTGAACTCACAGGACTATAAACCTTCTCAGTTCACTGGAGGATCAGCTGACCATGCAAAAGCCTCCTCTCTATGGAAATGATTTCTCTGCTCTCCAACAGACTCGAGCAACGTAGGACCTAAACTCCAGAGAAATACTGCCTGGATTTATAAATATCATCTTAATGAAACACAAGAAAATGTTTATAAAACATTTTATTTTATAAGTGTCATGTTGATAATGAAGCAGACTGACCACGAAACTTAAAGGGATTTTTTGTCTGTTATTTATGAAGAAGTTATTTAATGTTGTTAATGTTTACACATTAATTGATTGGATTCTTTTTACTTTTTACTCTCTGCTTACAAACGCCATTTCCGCTGAAACCATGCTCTGGATAGTAAATATAAGTGAAGTGGAGAGCATTTTGTAAAGTGGTGAAACAGATCAGTAAAGAGAACACTGTCAGTTTCTTGTCTCTTGTCCCTCATGACTTTAGACTCATTAACAGCTTCATATGCGCCTCCTGCTTTTGGTAAACTGTATCAACACTGGCCCGTCTGAAGTGACACATTTATTTAGCGTCTCTTGGTCAGTGACAGCTGTGGCCAAGTCATTAATGTTTCAGGTTGTTGTCAATCGTCTCTTTCTTGTCAGCATTGATATCACAAATACCATGAGAGGAGTCCTTTCACATTAAACACTAAGTTTCATTCGAGACTGAAGGAAGAACTGGTTTGGTTTGAGTTTGGTGGCGAGTCAAGGGAGTCAAATCCTGTGACCTCACATAAACACTTTTGACCTTGTGAACATAATCTCCAAGAAACACCTTGAGAAAACCTACAACTTTGTTATAATGGTTGACTTTTGACTCAGAGTTGAAGTGTTTAGATGTTGGTGATCAAGGTCAAAGGTCAGGGTGACTTCCACCTTGTAAAACACTTGTTTGATCTTGTGAACTCAATATCCTCATTGACATCTTTCATTTTTATTGATTTCTTGATTGATTGATTTTTTCTTACAACAATTCAGTCAAACCAACCAAAAACACAACACATCCAACACACATCAGCTCAGTTACACACACGCCACCATCAGTCCAAAAAAAAATAACAAAAGCAAGAAAGAAAGAAGCCAGATGAATAAGAAGCAGATGTTCAGCAACATGTCCTCTCTTATGCTCTTTCAGGGGAATTACTGTAACCAAATGGAATCATCAGGTTCTCTGGGGCAAATAATTCAGAGGAACTAAATCAAATAGCACTTTATGTAACTCTTAATATTTGGCTCTTTATCACTGATCCTACCAATAAAATCATAACAAGAATACCAGTACAGTCTCTGACTGGATTAACCTGACACATCAGCAGAGTTGGCCTAGAATGAAAATTTGGATCCATCTCTAGTTTCAGTCCAGTGTCTTCTCAATTTTCTGTTAGACGTAGACCAATACCACTGACCAATGACGAAGAGTTAGAGTTCTGAGTTTCTGTCTTATGTGGAGATAGAATTAGGGGTTGAGAAGGAACTTATGTCTCGCGATTAGGGGAAATATACGTGGAGTAAGAAATTATATTAAACTGTATTGATTTAGTGCGTTACAAGCTGAAACTGATTTTACTTTGAGTCCAGATATCTTCCCACTCAGCATCACTGATTGCAACAGAAAAGTTCTTTTTTTCTTTTAAAGCCATAGATAGGGCAACTTTTACCTGACTCATGAAGTAAATAACAAGATCTGAGCTGCTCAAACAACAACTGCTCAGGGAGACATGTCAGGGTTATCAGTTAGGGTTGTGCTGTGTTCTATATGATGTCTGAGCTGTAAATAATGAAAAATAATGTCTAAGATTTTGGATTTTTCAACACAATTGTGACAGGACAAGGATGAACTAGCGTTGACACTCAAATATTTTTACATTCACAGACTTTTGCTAAAACTAATATGTTTATGTCCCAGATTTAAAAATATCTGTTTGATCACAATTATATAGTTTAAGCATTTGTATAAATCCCACATCAATCATGCTGTCTGTTGTTACTTTCGGTAATAATAGCACTCTTTAACATCCAACGCTGCAGTGAGTTAATTTACTTGTGGCAGCAGACACCATCCATCTCATTACACTGTAAAGCAGTGACCGGTCAATCAAAGGTCACCAAATATTATGTTTATTTGATTAAAATAATCTGGCCCGGAATCAAAATGTAATGCTAAATCTCTTTACCAGTGTCTGGATCAGGTCTCTGGTTTTGTTTAGTAGAACCTTTCCTGGTTTTAAATGTCCTGTTGTTTTCTAGGTCCAGAAGAAATTTCAGCTGAAATCCAATTTGAAATGAATAATTACCTGCTGAAATGTCATTATTAAGCGAACAAATTATAGTTAGAATATTAAAACATATTTATATGCATTTTCTAAAGTCTACAGTAGTTAAATTATTTTGTTTATTGCCAGCTGGTGTGAACATTTTATCTGGAGACACCTGTCCCTGACTCACCTGGTGGTTTGGTCCACTTCCAGATTCAGTTTAGACTCTGACTCAGACTCTGACCTCTGACCTGGACTAAGTGAATCCTATCCATCCTGTAGTTTCATTTTTAAATTTGTTCTCAAGTCTTTTTTTTTGATTTGATTGTATGTGTTTTATAAGTATTTTTCTGTTTGAATTGGATGCAGGATATGGGAACTGTGGAAGCGTGCACAGAACAATGGGCATCGATTAGATACTGCCAACCCATTTAAAAGAAAAGGGCAGAACAAAATAACATATACCTGAACGTACAGAGCTAAGGTCAGGGGAGAAGATAAAATGTTAAAAACTATGAGAAGCCAGGAATAAGCTCTACTTACAGGGGTTGGTGATGGTGGAAGAAAGAAAAAGAAGTGGGAGAGAAAATAGCAAAACGGCAACCAGAGATGTGTGAATTTAAATGGGAGCAGGATGAACACAAAAAGACAACAAGCCTGAGCAGAGGTATTATGCAGGATGATGCTGGAAATAATAATAACAACAACCAGGTTATGATGCAATGGAAGTGATGCAATGATGCATAGGAGGTAAAACACATTTAAAGGAGGTATTTGATGATACTGCTGTGATGCGGGAAATCGAGATAATTAATGTCCGGAAAAAGCTATAATGCAGGAAAGGAGAAGCCAATAAAACTGCTGTGATACAGAGTTGAACACACCACCACCAGGAGGATGTACATGAAACTTGCTTCATTGGCAGGATTTGAGATCTTGAGCTGTCAACATTAGAAACAGAGTCACGGGAAAAGTCAGAGGTGCCAGGTGAAAAGAAGATTTTTTATCACATTTTGAAGACAAAATGATAATTGTTCATGAGTGAAAAGAACAACATGTTTATATTTGCGACTTTTTGTCAAATA
The DNA here is from genome assembly GCA_016801845.1 of Polydactylus sextarius. Taxonomy (NCBI): domain Eukaryota; kingdom Metazoa; phylum Chordata; class Actinopteri; family Polynemidae; genus Polydactylus; species Polydactylus sextarius. The sequence continues at coordinate 41,546 of JAFBJX010000169.1, read as the reverse complement.
TTCTGTTGATAGGTCTAATATGAGGAAAGAATCATGGATGATGTAGATCCTTAATAATGTTAGTTTCATAGTTTTAACTTGAAAACAGAATTAAAATATATGTGACATATTTACCACATTATTATTATCTATAGTATTTTTCTACTTGGTGAGTTACTGTCAGCTCTCTGTGTTCAGTGGTCTGTCAGAGTCTCTTCCTGCTGTAACAGCTCAGTAATATCTGCAGTCTGACTGAGGGGAGGTTTTTTGTCGACTACAAATCACTGTGTGAACACAGCACTATTTATGCTATGGAGACTCCAACAGTAGTAAACTGCTGCATCTTCAGTCTGAACTCCACTGATAGTCAACTGAAGTCAGATCTGCTTCCACTGCCTCTAAACCGAGATGGTGATTTCCTGATACATGAGCTGCATAAAATATATTAGGAGCTTTGGAGGTTGTCCTGATTTCTGGTGGAACCAGGACTCGATCCACCACCATAAACATCTTGGCTGGTTCTACAGGTCATAGTAACAGTGGATCCTGGGTAATTGTCTTTTCTGGAGGTGAGTCACAGTCTTGACGCTGCATCCTGCAGACAAAACAAATGATTGATTTATCAGCAGAAAGAGAACAGAAACAGAACCAGAACAGAAATGAGAGAAAAAGGCAGCACATGATGTTTGAAATGTTGCTGAGTGAATGAACTACAAAACAGCAGCAGAGCCAGCGTCCAGTGAGGATGGTGATAGAGAGTCCCTTAGTGGTTGTGGTTTCTGCTGTGTTGTGACAGATCTGAGTCCTGCCAAGTGTTGAACTCACAGGACTATAAACCTTCTCAGTTCACTGGAGGATCAGCTGACAATGCAAAGCCTCCTCTATGGAAATGATTTCTCTGCTCTCCAGCAGACTCAGGGGCAACGTGGGGACCTGAAACTCAGGAGAAGCTACACTGGATTTTTCAAATATCATCTTAATGAAACACAAGAAAATACTGATGTTAGAAGAGCAGTTGAGGATTTAAGGATCAGTTTGTGTCCACTGTGGTTTGAATGCAGTGTGTCTGTTTGTCTGCCTTTAGTTTACTCGCATGCTTTTATTGGACATTTTGACATCTTTCATATTTATTTCAAATAACTTTGTAAATCTTTAAAACACCTGATGTTTAATGTGAATAATTGTAGAATAAAATTGTCTTTGTTACAGGACACTGTGATCATGTGTCTGTCAGGTCAAGAATATGTTGAAAAAAGTTGAAAATAACCTTTAATTCTACAATAGATTTGATCTATATCATTAAAACAAGTGTTGTAAATTCAGTCAAGTGTAAATGTTGTTGTGTTATTAGAAAAACATAAGTGTGTTTTCAGTGGATAGATCTTGTTGACAGTGCAGGAGGTTTTTGTCACGTACACTAGCGGCTTTGTATCACTGTAGAGGACTTTTTGGTGGGAACCAAACTCATGGATTCTGTAGTATCAACATTTTCTTATTTTGACAACATAATGTATCAGAACAGATTCAACATCATATTGTGATAAATTATCATTTATTTTTTGGCTACTTTATATGTGATGAATATTTTGTCATTTCTGCACTCTAAGGTAGTTCAAATGTTGAGTAAAAATTGCAGAATGATTTTTTAAATGAATATTATTGATCGATATTGTTGTTAAGTGGCTAAATAATTTGAGTGAATTATTTCATTTGAACAGATAACTTGTTTAAGAAAGAAGAGTTTGTCACAGTAGAGTGAGGAGGAATTTGAACATGTTTAAAAAAGCGCCATTGATTGTCTTGTTTTAAATTTTAACGTTAAATGATTAAAATACAAAACTCTTAAATGATAAATTAGTAGTTCATGCACATTAAATATAAGTTTACAGATTTCGCGTGGACAGTCGGTTAGTTGATGTGGAGAAAGGAAGTAGAAACAGACAGATGTCAAAGTCTTTAACCGTTTACACATTAGACTTTTTCCTAACAAGGAAGTCACAGATGATTTTTACTGATAAACATTAAAAGAAAGCAGATGAGAACATTTGACTTAATGATCATTAAGACACTTTCCGCGACATTTACACTCAAGTCATGTTGGATGTGATTGTTTTCATTGTCAGTGATTTATGATGGAGTGTCACAGAAAGTGTCAGTGCTGACTGGTGAAACTGCCACTACTTTTGTTTTGTGTGTTCGCCTCCCTCTCCTCTGTCCCCAGTGTCAGTGTGATAAAAACACAGCTGATCCACAGTTGTGTTAACCTCATCATGTATCATCACTGTGTGTCATGTGTTCAGCTAGTCTGTGTCCTACAGTGGAAGTTAACATGCTCCTCATTATTGTCTCTCTCCCCTCAGCTGGCTCACAGTCAGGCCTCAGTCTCTCTGCTTCCCCCCTCCTCTGAGCATGGCTCACCGTGGACAGGGGCTCGGCCCTTCTGGCCTGCTGACGGCTACTCCTCAGGGGCGTGTGGTGAGCTGGGAGGTGGACGGTAGAGAGGCAGGCAGAGGGGTCTGGGCAACTCAGAGGAAGGAAAGAAGCGAGGCCTTCCCAGCAGCAGCAAGCGTCCTGAGCCTGAGCCGGGAGGGCTGGATGAGGAGAGCTGTGCTCCTGCAAGGTCAGCCATCATATTACATCCAGACCAGATCTCGCAGGAGCTTCAGTGTCAGGGCTAGAGGGGGCTGACTGAAGCCCAGGACAGGAGCCTGTCTGGGGAGCAGGAGAACACCTGCTGCTCTCATCAATATGAGTTTAATGTTTGTAGAGAGAGAAATGAAAGCTTTGTGACAGAGAACAACACTGCTGCAAGTGTTGGACAACAACAACTAGAGAGGAATGTGGAGCTCAGCAGCTGGATGTGAGAGTGTGTTTTAATAACTGTCTCATGTTACAGTGACTTTGATGCTTTTGCCAATAAACTTTCAACTGATACAAACATCATCAGAAATGTTGTTGACTCTTATTTTATGAAATGAAAAGAAACATTTTTGTTACTTTAACTGATAACCCTCTGAGAGTAAGAAAATAAAACATTAGGATTTAAATGATCATTAAAACAAGGTCTTTATGTAATATATATCTCATTTATATTATGAAACTGAAATGATTATCTCTTTAAAGGGAACAATACATAACTCTGACAGGAATTTAAAGATGTCTCTCAAATCATGATTAAAAAGTTAAATAAAGAAAATGTGTTTTGTTTTTAACAGTTGATAGCTGCTGAATATACGAACAACAAAGTTGCTTTGACCTGCTTAAAGAAACTGGGATTCACTTGAGGGTCTTCATCATCACCATCTCAGCCAGAGCAGAGAGTCGTCTCTTATAAATGTTGACACTTTCTCACTGGATTCACACGTTTTTTTTGCAGTTTTTCAGCCACAGTTTAGAAAAGAGCCAGGCATGGAATCAACACATTTTGTTTCAAAGTGTTTCTGATTCTGAATCCAATTCTTTTAAAGTAGTGAAATTTAACTTATACTTTCTCGTAATAAGTCAACAAGTCCTGTGGCTGGTACAATTACCAGCAAAGCTTCACTGTTTCTTACTGATGCTGCTTATTTTTGTATTTTGTTGTCCATTGTGTAACCATTGATTGGAAGGCGTGAACCTTGCTGATGCAAGTTATTGTTGTTTGAAGGTAAATTCCTTTTGTTGCATATTTGAAATGTTTGGGCTGGTGGGCCTTCTGCAAACAAAATGTCATTTTGACGACCCAGAATGTTCTGTTCAGACCTGTGTGTTAGCTTTGATTTGAACATGTGGACTTTTGATTTGACTGTAGCATCAAAACAATGAGAAAAACTTGTAATAGTGTCATTAGACTTTAAAATGAATCATGAAACTCAACAGTATAGTATCAGCCAGTGTTTTCTACTTGGTAGAGGTTTACTGTCAGCTCTGTGTTCAGTGGTCTGTGTAGAGTCTCTTCCTGCTGTAACAACTCAGTGTCTCCTGCAGTCTGACTGAGAGTTTTTATCCGACTACCGTCACTGTGCTTGAGCCTGACCAGAGCTGCCTATGTTATAGTAACTCTGACAGTAGTAACTGCTGCATCTTCAGTCTGAACTCCACTGATGGTCAAACTGAAGTCCAGAGCTGCTACATGGCGATCTGGTGTTCCTGATACGTTAGTTCACATATTTTTAATTAGGAGCTTGGAGTTGCCCCTGATTTCTGTTGGTACCAGTGCAGAAGTAATTATTGTTGTAAAACAGGTTGGCTAGTTCTACAGGTCATAGTAACAGTGGATCCTGGAGTAATTGTCTTTACTGGAGGTTGGGAGTCTGATCACCTGGCCATGCTGCATCCTGCAGACAAAACAAACCAGTTGATTTATCAGCAGAAAGAAATGAGAGAAAAGGGAGCACATGATGTTTGAAATGTTGCTGAGTGAATGAACCTGTAAAACAGCAGCAGGCCAGCGTCCAGATGAGGATGGTGATAGAGTCATAGTGATTTGTGGTTTCTGCTTTGTGGTGACTGACAGATCTGAGTCCTGCAGGTGGTGAACTCACAGGACTATAAACCTTCTCCAGTTCACTGGGGATCAACTGACCAATACACAAAGCCTCCTCTCTATGAAATAATTTCTCTGCTCTCAACAGACTCAAGGCAACGTAGACACAAACTCACTCTAATCCAATAACATAAAATATTCTACATTTAAACACAGTTCTTATAATGTATTTGCTGTATTATTTTAAAAAGCAGGGGTTTCTTCAGTGTCTGCTGTGCATCAGGTTGTGTTCAACCACTGATAAAGTTCAATGTTGTTGATATATTTTGTGATTTTATTCTTGTTGATTGTGCTTTGTCTGATGAATGCCAGAATATTAACGTAATTATATTAAACATCAAAATCCTAAAGGATCCAAGAAGACCAAAATGATTTTCACAATGATTTTGTAGATGGCGTCAGTCTTCTTGATGCTGCCAAACTTCAAATAATTTCAATCCACAGGGGCTGGTGATCTAAACTTGCTCTGTGTTTTAAATGTCTTTGAGTGTGTCTGCATTTGTGTTTTATTTGATTTTCTACATTCAACCAGATGATCTTTGCTTCTGTGATCATCTTAAAAAGATTGTTTTAAAAGATGTAATTGCAAATTCAGAAGTTAAAAAGCTGCATGTGAGAAACTGAGTCCAGTTTTATTTGGATCATTGTGGTTCTACTTGATGGCTCTTGTGTTGTGTTCACTGGCCCAGTTACACTCATCACAGTCTCTTCACCAACCTCTGCACCTGCAGCAGGAAGTTTCCACTTCAATGATCCAGACTGAAGGAGGTTTTGTACGACTCTGATCATGACCTTGAACACTCCACCACCATGGTCGCAGACATTAATAATCTGGCATCTTCAGCCTCCAACACACTCTGATGGATTTAAAGTGTAGTCAAGTGAATCTCCTGCCACTGAATCGAGGCGGGTTCTGAGTTTAAAGTTGACGCACTGTATAAAGTTTGAAAGTAGTCTGTCCAGGTTTCTGAAGGTACCAACTAAGATCAGCACAATGTCTACTTGGGCTTTCACTGTGGCGCTGATGGTCACTGTCCACCTCAGACCTAACAGACTTGAATTTGTCAGTCTGAGTCAGAAAGTTGTTGGCAGAAGACTCTGAAATGAGAAATAAAGTTGGATAAATATAAGAGAGCGCAGCTGGATTTGTAGCAAACATTTCAGAATCTCTCACCCTGACTCAGAAAAGCCCAACATGATGAGCAGAGTTGGCCAACGACATCATCCTGATGCAGTTTTCAGTGTGAGTGAATGAAAACAGTTCCAAGAGTCTCTGTGACACAGGGCACCCAAACTGTGAGGAGTGGTGATGCATAAGTCATGCAAATACACTGAAGAAGGCAAACACACACCTATTGATGTAAGAAACAGAAAAAGAAGGTACTTTTGTCTTGTCCCTCATGACTTTTGGAGCTCATTACAGTTTTCTCAGATCAAATTAAAAGTTGTCATAATTATTAGTTCAACACTACAACATTTTAGTCATTTATTTGCTATCATAAGTATATTTCTCCTTCTCTGAACAAGCTGCAAATGCTGTTAGGACGCCATGTCAATTACTTTCTTGTTTTCTGCTGGTTTATAACAGTATCATTTAACTTACATGTCACCATCAGTCGAAATGGACTATACTTATAGATCACTTGCAGAGTAGTTGTTGTTTGAAGTGACTAATAGTCTTCATTTCATTGCTTTTCATTTACAATTATTAAACTAGTCGTAATTCATAAAACAAATTTATACCTTTAATTTTATCATTTTTCCTGGAAGTGTGTCTCGTGGGGTGAAAAAGTGCTCCTCAGGTGAACTTCAGCTTCAGCTCCGAAATTGCCAGTATTGAGTAGAAGCTAACGAATGACAAGCCACTTGTTCACAGTCACTCGAGATGAATCACATGAACCCTCACTTAGCCATATATGAACAGGTGGGACATAGTGTACCATTTCTACACAAAACAGGGAAGAGGAGAAGGGCCAATACATGGGCAGATTCGACGATATTATTTGCTCTTGTGTAAATTAAACACTTGTTTGTACACAGTGTATTTAGCCTTAATGTAGGAGCTGAGCTGGAAATAACAAGATCAAATATACACAGTGCTTGTCAAAGAAATACATGTTATATGAATGAACACAGACACAATGATCGAAAATATGAAGAATGAAAAGCGCGTAAATACGCACAACGACCCTAAAGAAGTTAACTAAATAAATAAATGCTATATACCACCAGAAATTAGCTTTCATGTCCAATAGAATCAATTTAACAAAGTTACAAGAATAAAATAACACAGTCAAATATAGAGACAGATTAATACAATAGGTACAGCAGGATGAGCAGGACGTTAACGGCCATAAAACAAACATACCCGATCGGCGGCGTCTATCTCACCTGTTGGGGAGGTGGTGGCTCCACACCCGAAACGGCATCGGTGGGAGAACCCGAACAAACCAGTCGAAGGACGGATCAAAGGCAAACGCGCCGGCATGAGACCAGCAACACATGGCTACAATTCAACTAAATAGCGAGTGTGATCGATGGTGAATAAATAGACCGAGACAGTCACTGCTCCATCACCTGCACAGGTAACATGAAGCCGGAAGAGACGACCAGGAAGTGGGCGGTCTGGGGAACCAAGAACAAAGGGTCAAAGATGGACACCGTACCTTTTTCAATGTGTCCCCAGGTGGTGGAATTCAACTGAATGATGAGTCGAAGGGAGGGCAGCGACCTCACCTGCATTGATGAGCGAGGATGGAAACTCATCCTGCTACATTTATATAAAAAACAACTAACATGTCAATTAGTAAAGTTTAAATGATGCTGGTAGATGAATTTTTCTCACATTTGGACAAAATGTTCATTTTGTTCCTTGAAGTGATAACAACATGTTTATGTTGTAACTTTTTTGTCAAATATTCTGTTGATTGGTCCTAACCAAGGAAAGAATCATGGATGATGCGATCATAATAATGTTAGTTTCATGGATTTAACTTGAAAACAAATTAGAATATGTGACATATTTACCACATTATTATCTATTCTATTTTCCCTTGGTGAGGTTACTGTCAGCTCTGTGTGTTCAGTGGTGTGTCAGAGTCTCTTCACCTGTAACAGCTCAGTGTCTCTACTGTTGATCTGACTGAGAGGTTTTTGGCGACTACAAATCACTGTGTTAACACCTAGCACTGTTTATGTAATGTGCACTCTGACAGTAATAAACTGCTGCATCTTCAGTCCTGAACTCACTGATGGTCAAGCCCCAATCAGAGCCCCATCCACTACCACTAAACTCGACCTGGTGTTCCTGATACGTTGGTTTTGCAAAGTTTTAATATGAGCTTTGGAGGTTTCCTGATTTCTGTTGATACCAGGACATGCCTACAGATTATTACCTCTACATAGAGAGGGAGGGCTGGAGTTTGCAGGTCATAGTAACAGTGGATCCTGGGTATTTGTCTTTACTGGAGGTTGGTCACGATACTGACAGCACCATCCTGCAGACAAAACAAATGATTGATTTATCAGCAGAAAGAAATGAGAAAAATGACACACTGATGTTGTGTTGCTGAGTAGATGACCTAATAAAAACAACCAGCAGCAGATACAGCGTCCAGATGAGGATGTTGATATGAGAGTCATGAATAGTTTAATGGTTTCCTGCTGTGTTGACTGACAGATCCTGAGTCCTGCTGCAGTGTTGAACTCACAGGACTATAAACGCTTCTCAGCAGTTCACTGGAGGATCAGCTGACCAGCACAAAGCCTCCCTCTCTATGGAAATAATTTCTCTCAACAGACTCAAGAGCAACGTGGGACACAAACTCCAGAATACTGCCCGGTTTACTAAATATCATCTTAATGAAACACAAGAAAAATACCGATGTTAGAAGGCAGTTGAGGATTTAAGGATCAGTTTATTATCCTGTGGTTGGTATGATGTGTCTGTTTGTCTGCCTTTAGTTTACTCATGCTTTATTGGACATTTTTAACATCTTTTCATATTTATTTCAAATGAATTTTTGTAAATCTTTAAAAACATATGATGTTTAATGTGAAATAATTGTGAATAAAATTGTCTTTGTTACAAGGACACTGTGATCATGTGTCTGTCAGGTCAGAATATGTTGGTTTCAAAATAACCTTTAATTCACAATGAATTTGATCTATATCATTAAAACAAGTGTTGTAGAAAATTTCAATTAAAGTCACCACATCTTCTTTGTAACTGTAAAAACCAGTATGGCACAAGTGGATAAATCTTGTACAATAGTATTTTACGAGAGAGGTTTTATACATTACTTAATGACTTTGTATCCACTGTGGTGGACTTTTTGGTGGAGGAACCAAACTCATAGATTGACTGTAAGTACAGAATTTTTATTCTGTTCAACATACTTTTGTTATAACTTTATCAAACATTGAATTGAACTGTGATTCAGTTTGTTTGAACTTCAATATTCATCATTTTTGTTATTTATCAGAAACAAGTAGATCTCACAACCTGAAGAAACTTTTCGCATAAATTAATATTCATTCAGTGTAAGTAGATAATAAACTGATAAATCATCTGTTTCAAATGTTACATTTCTGTTAGAAACTGATTGTTATCAACTTTGAAATGTTGACAGTAAAAATTTGGTCAAGTAAAAGTTTGGTTGCAAAAGCAACAATCCAGTATTTTAAATGTAGTTTTAATTGAGCTTGTTTTGAAAATAACAAGATTGGAATGAAAATATAATGTGTTTTCTGTTCAACAAACATGATTTTTATCAGTAAATGCAGCTCAGCTTTGTCTTCCGCTTGATTGATTTTACTTGTGGTAAAAATGAAAAGAGACAGATGACAAAAGGTTTGAAGTGTTTCCGCTGGTGTTTCAGCTCTGTCACTTTGAAGAGAAGAAAGAAATCATCACGGATGAGTTATTCACTGTCACACATGATAGAGACAGACATGAAAGTATAATACAATAATCATTATCAATCAAACTTTTGACTTGAATCACGTGTGTGATGGTGTTTTGTCTTTTCTCCCCTCTCTCTCCTCCAGTGGGGGTGGTGGAAGCCTGACCGTCCTCCCCCCTCCACAGATCAGCTGCAGCAGGGGCAGTGCCACACTGGGTGTGTCCTGGCCATGAGGCTTCCCTCAACCTGGACACTGGGCTGGAGGGGTGGGGGCAGCAGCAGCACTCCTCCAGGGGTGTCCACGCAGCCAGAGAGGGTCCTGGGGAGGCCGGCCACTGCAGCTGGAGCAGCACCCCTGAGCCTGGGGTGCAGACCAGTGGAAGGCGGGCTCAGTGGGCTGTGAGGCCAGTCTGAGGTGGACTCTGTCCTCAAACCCTGGAGCTGACCGCTGCTCAGAGTAGAACCAGCAACACTTCCTGTCTGGAAATGATGCTGCTGCTTTGATAAGAGATCTTCATCAAGCTGATCTCCTCTCTTTCCGTGTTTCTGCAACTTTTCACAGCTCAGTCTTTTTTAATCTGCATCTTGCTTTCCTTGCTGATATCTACTATTCATAGCTTCACATCTTCATTATTTTCAACCCTTTTATTTTTCACCCAGAGAGGAAACTATGGGAAAAACATTTAATCATCATTGAATAAAGGAAAATGTGTATTATAATGAATGATCTCTTTGCTTGCTTTTTTAAAACAACATTTACATGATAAAAAATACATTCTTTATTATTTCAGTATCAAAGCTGATAATATACTAATAGTACAGGAGGACTCTGTGACACAAGAAGTGAAACTGTGAGGAGCGAAGTGGCCTTGAAAGAAAAGCCCGTTAGAAAATAAACTGAACAAGTCAAACACACACCTGTTGATGTAAAACAGAAAAGCAGAGGAGACACAGAGTGAGAGTTCATCTGGTCCTGGCTCATTGCTTTTAGCTTCAGACATAAGGTATATTGCATCATCAACCCCTCTACAAGACCTGGAGTGAATTGCGGGTCAAGTTGATTAGACAGAGTCTAATAGTTCATTCTTCACTATCCAACAGAGGCGTATGAATTAACCTTAGGACCCGTTCTAATATCGAAGTCTATATAAAATATATTATACATTATTATATTCTACTTTTAATTTAGGCTGATTATTTTCACCTACATCTGACCTAATCATTGATATCAAATACTAATTAATTTTTAAGTTTTAACCCTTTAAATGCAGGTTTTTGTCATGATGCCTGTGTTTTCAGATCAAAACAAAAACAAAACATGAATTATTTTCAATATACTTCATACAAAGTAAGAAATATTTTGTGTTGAATTATTAAACCTGGGATCTGTCAGTGATTAACAACACCTGATTATTATTAACTATTATTTTTGTGTGCAATTATCAAATACTCATACTGCTGAGCATAAAAAATGTGCTTTTTAATAATGTAACAATAAAAACATTATACATTATTATTACCAACCTTTTTAGGATTAACTTTTAAACCAACATCAGTCCGATCATAAACATCAAGGCAATTAATTTTCTATTTCTTGTGCTGAAGTCCATATAACTTCCCTACTACTTTTTAATCCATAAGTGAAGCAATGAACGATGAACCAGAAACATCAACACTATTTCAAATAACATTTCAGCAACCTTGTAAAAAAAAAAAAAAAAAAAAAAAAAACTGTGTGTGTGATACAGAGAGGGCTGTGTGTGGACTACTGCCTCTCTTCTGGGTGGTGTGTGGGGACGGGCTTGTCTTGGACATGGTCCTGCTTTGGGTTAGAGCATCTGACGCAAGGGCTGCAGCACCTGAGGCCTATTAGTACGAAGCAGGATTTGTTCTTGTCATGAGCCAACTTCAGGTTTATCTGGGTTTTCCGTCCCTCACGAGAAGTGGTTCATATGCGTGCAGGAATGCGTCGCCATGTTAACTGATGCTGAGCGGCGGCCTCCGGAGCAGGTTATGTTCCAGATCAAGAGATCGGCGCCTATAAAATCCCACCTCTGACCAATCAATGCTCTTGAAAATGTCTTGTACTCTTATTTTGAATCTGTGTGGGCCGGTGCGGGATTGAAGAGGGTCTGTAGAGGGAGAGGGGAGTTTTTGAAGACCGGCAAGATGTTATTTATTGGAGGCGCGTCACATATCTGTAATCTCCTCAAACGCATGTTATCCCAGTGACACAGTCGGCATTGACTGTCCCTCCGACAGTAGCACTTAACTGCGTTATTGACTCTACAATAATTAACTAGGATATTAAATAGCTGGATTTTAATGACGCATTGTACAGAAATGCTCCTGTTTGGGACCTTACTTGGAGATCTGACATTACCTGTCACCAGCCATTAACTGAGCTACAATTCAACTAAATAATTAGCTGATCGATGGTGAATAAATGAACGAGACAGTCACCTATCATCGCCTGCTGGTAACAACATGAAGCCGGAAGAGGAAGGCGACCAGGAAGTGGTAGGTCTGGGGACCAAAAAGAGAACAAAAGGGGTCAGGGCCAAAGGACACCGTACCTTTTATAATAATAATCCCCCAGGTGGTGATTGGCTGAATGATGAGTCGAGAGGTGGCGACCTCCACCTGCATTGATGAGCAGGGATGGAAACTCATCTACTACATTTAACAAAAAACAACTAACATGTCAATTGGTAAGTTTAAATGATGCTGGTAAGATCAATTTTGTATCACATTTGGACAAATGATCATTTATTCCATGAAGTGAAGAATAACATGTTCATATTTGTGACTTTTTTGTCAAATATTCTGTTATTGGTCTAATATGAGGGAAAGAGAATCATGGATGATGTGAATCATGATAATGTTAGTTTCATGGATTTAAATTGAAAAACAAATTAAAATATATGCTTGAGCATATTTACCATTGGCCTCTATACTATTTTCTGCTTGGTGAGGTTACTGTCAGCTCTGTGTTCAGTGGTCTGTTAATGGAGTCTCTTCCTGCTGTAACAGCTCAGTGTCTCTGCAGTCTGACTAGGGATGCAACCGACTACAAATCACTGTGTTAACACAGATTTTCTGTGGAGACTTTGACAGTAGTAAACTGCATCTTCAGTCGAGCTTCCACTGATGGTCAAAACTGAAGTCAGAGCTGCTTCCCTGCCTCCTAAACAACCGATCTGGGTGTTTCCTGATACACGTGTGCTGCATAAAATTTTATAATGAGCTTTGGAGAGTTGTCCATTTGTTGGTACCAGTGCAAATGAGCTGAACCCTTAAGAACCGTCATAATAAACATCTTGGCTGGTTTTACAGGTCACTGTAACAGTGGATCCTGGGTGTGTCTTTAATGGAGGGTTGTAGTCACAGTCACCCTGTTGCTGCATCTGCAGACAAAACAAATGATTGATTTATCAGCAGAAAAGAAATGAGAAAAGGCAGCACATGATGTTTGAAATGTTGCTGAGTGAATGAACCTGTAAAACAGCAGCGAATAGCGTCGGAATGAGGATGGTGATGAAAGTCATAGTGGTTGTGGTTTCACTGCTGTGTTGACTGACAGATCACCAAGGTCCTGCAGTGTTGAACTCACAGGACTATAAACCTTCTCAGTTCACTGGAGGATCAGCTGACCATGCAAAAGCCTCCTCTCTATGGAAATGATTTCTCTGCTCTCCAACAGACTCGAGCAACGTAGGACCTAAACTCCAGAGAAATACTGCCTGGATTTATAAATATCATCTTAATGAAACACAAGAAAATGTTTATAAAACATTTTATTTTATAAGTGTCATGTTGATAATGAAGCAGACTGACCACGAAACTTAAAGGGATTTTTTGTCTGTTATTTATGAAGAAGTTATTTAATGTTGTTAATGTTTACACATTAATTGATTGGATTCTTTTTACTTTTTACTCTCTGCTTACAAACGCCATTTCCGCTGAAACCATGCTCTGGATAGTAAATATAAGTGAAGTGGAGAGCATTTTGTAAAGTGGTGAAACAGATCAGTAAAGAGAACACTGTCAGTTTCTTGTCTCTTGTCCCTCATGACTTTAGACTCATTAACAGCTTCATATGCGCCTCCTGCTTTTGGTAAACTGTATCAACACTGGCCCGTCTGAAGTGACACATTTATTTAGCGTCTCTTGGTCAGTGACAGCTGTGGCCAAGTCATTAATGTTTCAGGTTGTTGTCAATCGTCTCTTTCTTGTCAGCATTGATATCACAAATACCATGAGAGGAGTCCTTTCACATTAAACACTAAGTTTCATTCGAGACTGAAGGAAGAACTGGTTTGGTTTGAGTTTGGTGGCGAGTCAAGGGAGTCAAATCCTGTGACCTCACATAAACACTTTTGACCTTGTGAACATAATCTCCAAGAAACACCTTGAGAAAACCTACAACTTTGTTATAATGGTTGACTTTTGACTCAGAGTTGAAGTGTTTAGATGTTGGTGATCAAGGTCAAAGGTCAGGGTGACTTCCACCTTGTAAAACACTTGTTTGATCTTGTGAACTCAATATCCTCATTGACATCTTTCATTTTTATTGATTTCTTGATTGATTGATTTTTTCTTACAACAATTCAGTCAAACCAACCAAAAACACAACACATCCAACACACATCAGCTCAGTTACACACACGCCACCATCAGTCCAAAAAAAAATAACAAAAGCAAGAAAGAAAGAAGCCAGATGAATAAGAAGCAGATGTTCAGCAACATGTCCTCTCTTATGCTCTTTCAGGGGAATTACTGTAACCAAATGGAATCATCAGGTTCTCTGGGGCAAATAATTCAGAGGAACTAAATCAAATAGCACTTTATGTAACTCTTAATATTTGGCTCTTTATCACTGATCCTACCAATAAAATCATAACAAGAATACCAGTACAGTCTCTGACTGGATTAACCTGACACATCAGCAGAGTTGGCCTAGAATGAAAATTTGGATCCATCTCTAGTTTCAGTCCAGTGTCTTCTCAATTTTCTGTTAGACGTAGACCAATACCACTGACCAATGACGAAGAGTTAGAGTTCTGAGTTTCTGTCTTATGTGGAGATAGAATTAGGGGTTGAGAAGGAACTTATGTCTCGCGATTAGGGGAAATATACGTGGAGTAAGAAATTATATTAAACTGTATTGATTTAGTGCGTTACAAGCTGAAACTGATTTTACTTTGAGTCCAGATATCTTCCCACTCAGCATCACTGATTGCAACAGAAAAGTTCTTTTTTTCTTTTAAAGCCATAGATAGGGCAACTTTTACCTGACTCATGAAGTAAATAACAAGATCTGAGCTGCTCAAACAACAACTGCTCAGGGAGACATGTCAGGGTTATCAGTTAGGGTTGTGCTGTGTTCTATATGATGTCTGAGCTGTAAATAATGAAAAATAATGTCTAAGATTTTGGATTTTTCAACACAATTGTGACAGGACAAGGATGAACTAGCGTTGACACTCAAATATTTTTACATTCACAGACTTTTGCTAAAACTAATATGTTTATGTCCCAGATTTAAAAATATCTGTTTGATCACAATTATATAGTTTAAGCATTTGTATAAATCCCACATCAATCATGCTGTCTGTTGTTACTTTCGGTAATAATAGCACTCTTTAACATCCAACGCTGCAGTGAGTTAATTTACTTGTGGCAGCAGACACCATCCATCTCATTACACTGTAAAGCAGTGACCGGTCAATCAAAGGTCACCAAATATTATGTTTATTTGATTAAAATAATCTGGCCCGGAATCAAAATGTAATGCTAAATCTCTTTACCAGTGTCTGGATCAGGTCTCTGGTTTTGTTTAGTAGAACCTTTCCTGGTTTTAAATGTCCTGTTGTTTTCTAGGTCCAGAAGAAATTTCAGCTGAAATCCAATTTGAAATGAATAATTACCTGCTGAAATGTCATTATTAAGCGAACAAATTATAGTTAGAATATTAAAACATATTTATATGCATTTTCTAAAGTCTACAGTAGTTAAATTATTTTGTTTATTGCCAGCTGGTGTGAACATTTTATCTGGAGACACCTGTCCCTGACTCACCTGGTGGTTTGGTCCACTTCCAGATTCAGTTTAGACTCTGACTCAGACTCTGACCTCTGACCTGGACTAAGTGAATCCTATCCATCCTGTAGTTTCATTTTTAAATTTGTTCTCAAGTCTTTTTTTTTGATTTGATTGTATGTGTTTTATAAGTATTTTTCTGTTTGAATTGGATGCAGGATATGGGAACTGTGGAAGCGTGCACAGAACAATGGGCATCGATTAGATACTGCCAACCCATTTAAAAGAAAAGGGCAGAACAAAATAACATATACCTGAACGTACAGAGCTAAGGTCAGGGGAGAAGATAAAATGTTAAAAACTATGAGAAGCCAGGAATAAGCTCTACTTACAGGGGTTGGTGATGGTGGAAGAAAGAAAAAGAAGTGGGAGAGAAAATAGCAAAACGGCAACCAGAGATGTGTGAATTTAAATGGGAGCAGGATGAACACAAAAAGACAACAAGCCTGAGCAGAGGTATTATGCAGGATGATGCTGGAAATAATAATAACAACAACCAGGTTATGATGCAATGGAAGTGATGCAATGATGCATAGGAGGTAAAACACATTTAAAGGAGGTATTTGATGATACTGCTGTGATGCGGGAAATCGAGATAATTAATGTCCGGAAAAAGCTATAATGCAGGAAAGGAGAAGCCAATAAAACTGCTGTGATACAGAGTTGAACACACCACCACCAGGAGGATGTACATGAAACTTGCTTCATTGGCAGGATTTGAGATCTTGAGCTGTCAACATTAGAAACAGAGTCACGGGAAAAGTCAGAGGTGCCAGGTGAAAAGAAGATTTTTTATCACATTTTGAAGACAAAATGATAATTGTTCATGAGTGAAAAGAACAACATGTTTATATTTGCGACTTTTTGTCAAATATTCTGTTGATAGGTCTAATATGAGGAAAGAATCATGGATGATGTAGATCCTTAATAATGTTAGTTTCATAGTTTTAACTTGAAAACAGAATTAAAATATATGTGACATATTTACCACATTATTATTATCTATAGTATTTTTCTACTTGGTGAGTTACTGTCAGCTCTCTGTGTTCAGTGGTCTGTCAGAGTCTCTTCCTGCTGTAACAGCTCAGTAATATCTGCAGTCTGACTGAGGGGAGGTTTTTTGTCGACTACAAATCACTGTGTGAACACAGCACTATTTATGCTATGGAGACTCCAACAGTAGTAAACTGCTGCATCTTCAGTCTGAACTCCACTGATAGTCAACTGAAGTCAGATCTGCTTCCACTGCCTCTAAACCGAGATGGTGATTTCCTGATACATGAGCTGCATAAAATATATTAGGAGCTTTGGAGGTTGTCCTGATTTCTGGTGGAACCAGGACTCGATCCACCACCATAAACATCTTGGCTGGTTCTACAGGTCATAGTAACAGTGGATCCTGGGTAATTGTCTTTTCTGGAGGTGAGTCACAGTCTTGACGCTGCATCCTGCAGACAAAACAAATGATTGATTTATCAGCAGAAAGAGAACAGAAACAGAACCAGAACAGAAATGAGAGAAAAAGGCAGCACATGATGTTTGAAATGTTGCTGAGTGAATGAACTACAAAACAGCAGCAGAGCCAGCGTCCAGTGAGGATGGTGATAGAGAGTCCCTTAGTGGTTGTGGTTTCTGCTGTGTTGTGACAGATCTGAGTCCTGCCAAGTGTTGAACTCACAGGACTATAAACCTTCTCAGTTCACTGGAGGATCAGCTGACAATGCAAAGCCTCCTCTATGGAAATGATTTCTCTGCTCTCCAGCAGACTCAGGGGCAACGTGGGGACCTGAAACTCAGGAGAAGCTACACTGGATTTTTCAAATATCATCTTAATGAAACACAAGAAAATACTGATGTTAGAAGAGCAGTTGAGGATTTAAGGATCAGTTTGTGTCCACTGTGGTTTGAATGCAGTGTGTCTGTTTGTCTGCCTTTAGTTTACTCGCATGCTTTTATTGGACATTTTGACATCTTTCATATTTATTTCAAATAACTTTGTAAATCTTTAAAACACCTGATGTTTAATGTGAATAATTGTAGAATAAAATTGTCTTTGTTACAGGACACTGTGATCATGTGTCTGTCAGGTCAAGAATATGTTGAAAAAAGTTGAAAATAACCTTTAATTCTACAATAGATTTGATCTATATCATTAAAACAAGTGTTGTAAATTCAGTCAAGTGTAAATGTTGTTGTGTTATTAGAAAAACATAAGTGTGTTTTCAGTGGATAGATCTTGTTGACAGTGCAGGAGGTTTTTGTCACGTACACTAGCGGCTTTGTATCACTGTAGAGGACTTTTTGGTGGGAACCAAACTCATGGATTCTGTAGTATCAACATTTTCTTATTTTGACAACATAATGTATCAGAACAGATTCAACATCATATTGTGATAAATTATCATTTATTTTTTGGCTACTTTATATGTGATGAATATTTTGTCATTTCTGCACTCTAAGGTAGTTCAAATGTTGAGTAAAAATTGCAGAATGATTTTTTAAATGAATATTATTGATCGATATTGTTGTTAAGTGGCTAAATAATTTGAGTGAATTATTTCATTTGAACAGATAACTTGTTTAAGAAAGAAGAGTTTGTCACAGTAGAGTGAGGAGGAATTTGAACATGTTTAAAAAAGCGCCATTGATTGTCTTGTTTTAAATTTTAACGTTAAATGATTAAAATACAAAACTCTTAAATGATAAATTAGTAGTTCATGCACATTAAATATAAGTTTACAGATTTCGCGTGGACAGTCGGTTAGTTGATGTGGAGAAAGGAAGTAGAAACAGACAGATGTCAAAGTCTTTAACCGTTTACACATTAGACTTTTTCCTAACAAGGAAGTCACAGATGATTTTTACTGATAAACATTAAAAGAAAGCAGATGAGAACATTTGACTTAATGATCATTAAGACACTTTCCGCGACATTTACACTCAAGTCATGTTGGATGTGATTGTTTTCATTGTCAGTGATTTATGATGGAGTGTCACAGAAAGTGTCAGTGCTGACTGGTGAAACTGCCACTACTTTTGTTTTGTGTGTTCGCCTCCCTCTCCTCTGTCCCCAGTGTCAGTGTGATAAAAACACAGCTGATCCACAGTTGTGTTAACCTCATCATGTATCATCACTGTGTGTCATGTGTTCAGCTAGTCTGTGTCCTACAGTGGAAGTTAACATGCTCCTCATTATTGTCTCTCTCCCCTCAGCTGGCTCACAGTCAGGCCTCAGTCTCTCTGCTTCCCCCCTCCTCTGAGCATGGCTCACCGTGGACAGGGGCTCGGCCCTTCTGGCCTGCTGACGGCTACTCCTCAGGGGCGTGTGGTGAGCTGGGAGGTGGACGGTAGAGAGGCAGGCAGAGGGGTCTGGGCAACTCAGAGGAAGGAAAGAAGCGAGGCCTTCCCAGCAGCAGCAAGCGTCCTGAGCCTGAGCCGGGAGGGCTGGATGAGGAGAGCTGTGCTCCTGCAAGGTCAGCCATCATATTACATCCAGACCAGATCTCGCAGGAGCTTCAGTGTCAGGGCTAGAGGGGGCTGACTGAAGCCCAGGACAGGAGCCTGTCTGGGGAGCAGGAGAACACCTGCTGCTCTCATCAATATGAGTTTAATGTTTGTAGAGAGAGAAATGAAAGCTTTGTGACAGAGAACAACACTGCTGCAAGTGTTGGACAACAACAACTAGAGAGGAATGTGGAGCTCAGCAGCTGGATGTGAGAGTGTGTTTTAATAACTGTCTCATGTTACAGTGACTTTGATGCTTTTGCCAATAAACTTTCAACTGATACAAACATCATCAGAAATGTTGTTGACTCTTATTTTATGAAATGAAAAGAAACATTTTTGTTACTTTAACTGATAACCCTCTGAGAGTAAGAAAATAAAACATTAGGATTTAAATGATCATTAAAACAAGGTCTTTATGTAATATATATCTCATTTATATTATGAAACTGAAATGATTATCTCTTTAAAGGGAACAATACATAACTCTGACAGGAATTTAAAGATGTCTCTCAAATCATGATTAAAAAGTTAAATAAAGAAAATGTGTTTTGTTTTTAACAGTTGATAGCTGCTGAATATACGAACAACAAAGTTGCTTTGACCTGCTTAAAGAAACTGGGATTCACTTGAGGGTCTTCATCATCACCATCTCAGCCAGAGCAGAGAGTCGTCTCTTATAAATGTTGACACTTTCTCACTGGATTCACACGTTTTTTTTGCAGTTTTTCAGCCACAGTTTAGAAAAGAGCCAGGCATGGAATCAACACATTTTGTTTCAAAGTGTTTCTGATTCTGAATCCAATTCTTTTAAAGTAGTGAAATTTAACTTATACTTTCTCGTAATAAGTCAACAAGTCCTGTGGCTGGTACAATTACCAGCAAAGCTTCACTGTTTCTTACTGATGCTGCTTATTTTTGTATTTTGTTGTCCATTGTGTAACCATTGATTGGAAGGCGTGAACCTTGCTGATGCAAGTTATTGTTGTTTGAAGGTAAATTCCTTTTGTTGCATATTTGAAATGTTTGGGCTGGTGGGCCTTCTGCAAACAAAATGTCATTTTGACGACCCAGAATGTTCTGTTCAGACCTGTGTGTTAGCTTTGATTTGAACATGTGGACTTTTGATTTGACTGTAGCATCAAAACAATGAGAAAAACTTGTAATAGTGTCATTAGACTTTAAAATGAATCATGAAACTCAACAGTATAGTATCAGCCAGTGTTTTCTACTTGGTAGAGGTTTACTGTCAGCTCTGTGTTCAGTGGTCTGTGTAGAGTCTCTTCCTGCTGTAACAACTCAGTGTCTCCTGCAGTCTGACTGAGAGTTTTTATCCGACTACCGTCACTGTGCTTGAGCCTGACCAGAGCTGCCTATGTTATAGTAACTCTGACAGTAGTAACTGCTGCATCTTCAGTCTGAACTCCACTGATGGTCAAACTGAAGTCCAGAGCTGCTACATGGCGATCTGGTGTTCCTGATACGTTAGTTCACATATTTTTAATTAGGAGCTTGGAGTTGCCCCTGATTTCTGTTGGTACCAGTGCAGAAGTAATTATTGTTGTAAAACAGGTTGGCTAGTTCTACAGGTCATAGTAACAGTGGATCCTGGAGTAATTGTCTTTACTGGAGGTTGGGAGTCTGATCACCTGGCCATGCTGCATCCTGCAGACAAAACAAACCAGTTGATTTATCAGCAGAAAGAAATGAGAGAAAAGGGAGCACATGATGTTTGAAATGTTGCTGAGTGAATGAACCTGTAAAACAGCAGCAGGCCAGCGTCCAGATGAGGATGGTGATAGAGTCATAGTGATTTGTGGTTTCTGCTTTGTGGTGACTGACAGATCTGAGTCCTGCAGGTGGTGAACTCACAGGACTATAAACCTTCTCCAGTTCACTGGGGATCAACTGACCAATACACAAAGCCTCCTCTCTATGAAATAATTTCTCTGCTCTCAACAGACTCAAGGCAACGTAGACACAAACTCACTCTAATCCAATAACATAAAATATTCTACATTTAAACACAGTTCTTATAATGTATTTGCTGTATTATTTTAAAAAGCAGGGGTTTCTTCAGTGTCTGCTGTGCATCAGGTTGTGTTCAACCACTGATAAAGTTCAATGTTGTTGATATATTTTGTGATTTTATTCTTGTTGATTGTGCTTTGTCTGATGAATGCCAGAATATTAACGTAATTATATTAAACATCAAAATCCTAAAGGATCCAAGAAGACCAAAATGATTTTCACAATGATTTTGTAGATGGCGTCAGTCTTCTTGATGCTGCCAAACTTCAAATAATTTCAATCCACAGGGGCTGGTGATCTAAACTTGCTCTGTGTTTTAAATGTCTTTGAGTGTGTCTGCATTTGTGTTTTATTTGATTTTCTACATTCAACCAGATGATCTTTGCTTCTGTGATCATCTTAAAAAGATTGTTTTAAAAGATGTAATTGCAAATTCAGAAGTTAAAAAGCTGCATGTGAGAAACTGAGTCCAGTTTTATTTGGATCATTGTGGTTCTACTTGATGGCTCTTGTGTTGTGTTCACTGGCCCAGTTACACTCATCACAGTCTCTTCACCAACCTCTGCACCTGCAGCAGGAAGTTTCCACTTCAATGATCCAGACTGAAGGAGGTTTTGTACGACTCTGATCATGACCTTGAACACTCCACCACCATGGTCGCAGACATTAATAATCTGGCATCTTCAGCCTCCAACACCATAAAACAAACATACCGATCGGGTGGCGTCTATCACCTGTTGGGGAGGTGAGGCGCGCTCCACACCCGAGCAGCATCAGTGGGAAGACCCGAACAAACCAGTCAAGAGGACGGATCAAAACCCAAAAGCAGCCGCATGAGACCAGCAACACACATGGCTACAATTCAACTAAATAGTGTGATCGATGGTGAATAAATGAACCGAGACAGTCACTGTCACATCACCTGCACAGGTAACAACATGAAGCCGGAGAGAGACGACCAGGAAGTGGGCGGTCTGGGGACCAAAGAACAAAGGGGTCAAGATGGACACCGTACCTTTTTATAATGTGTCCCCAGGTGGTGATTGGCTGAATGATGAGTCGAAGGAGGCAGCGACCTCACCTGCATTGATGAGCAGGGATGAAACTCATCCTGCTACATTTAACAAAAACAACTAACATGTCAATTAGTGAAGTTTAAATGATGCTGGTAGATGAATTTTTATCACATTTGGACAAAATGATCATTTGTTCCTTGAAGTGATGAACAACATGTTTATATTTGTAACTTTTTTGTCAAATATTCTGTTGATTGTTCTAATATGAGGAAAGAGAATCATGGATGATGTAGATCATAATAATGTTAGTTTCATAGTTTTAACTTGAAGAACACATTAAAATATATGTGACATATTTACCACATTATGATCTATAGTATTTTCTACTTGGTGAGGTTACTGTCAGCTCTGTGTTCAGTGGTCTGTGTCAGAGTCTCTTCCTGCTGTAACAGCTCAGTGTCTCTGCAGTCTGACTGAGGGAGGTTTTTGTACAACTACAAATCACTGTGTGAACACACCAGCACTGTTTATTTCATGGTAACTCTGACAGTAGTAAACTGCTGCATCTTCAGTCTGAACTCCACTGATGGTCAAACTGAAGTCAGAGCTGCTTCCACTGCCACTAAACCGATCTGGTGTTCCTGATTCAAGTGAGTCCACATATGTTATTATGAGTTTTGGAGGTTGTCCTGATTTCTGTTGGTACCAGTGCAAGAAATTATCATCATAAACATCTTGGCTGGTTTTACAGGTCATAGTAACAGTGGATCCTGGAGTAATTGTCTTTACTGGAGGTTGAGTCACAGTCACCTGACCGCTGCATCCTGCAGACAAAAACAAATGATTGATTTATCAGCAGAAAGAAATGAGAGAAAAGGCAGCACATGATGTTTGAAATGTTGCTGAGTGAATGAACCTGTAAAACAGCAGCAGGCCAGCGTCCAGATGAGGATGGTGATGAGAGTCATGGTGGTTGTGGTTTCTGCTGTGTTGACTGACAGATCTGAGTCCTGCAGTGTTGAACTCACAGGACTATAAACCTTCTCAGTTCACTGGAGGATCAGCTGACCATGCAAAGCCTCCTCTCTATGGAAATGATTTCTCTGCTCTCAACAGACTCAAGGCAACGTGGGACACAAACTCAGGAGAAATACTGCCTGGATTTACACTAAATATCATCTTAATGAAACACAATATAATATTTATAAAACACTTATTTTATAAGTGTCATGTTGATAATGAAGCTTGAACTGACACGAAACTTAATAAAGTTTTTTGTCTGTTATTTTATGAAGAGATTATTTAATGTTACATTAATGTTTACACACATTAATTGGTTGGATTCTTTTATATTTTTTACACTCTGCTTACAAACCATTTCCATGAAACCATGCTCTGGATAATAAATATACATGAAGTAGAGAACATTTTGTGAAAGTGGTGAGAAACAGATCAGTAAGAGAACACTGTCAGTTTCTTGTCTCTTGCCCCTTATGACTTTGAGCTCATTAACAGCTGCATGTCGCCTCCTGCTGGTAAACTGTATCAACACTGACGTCACAACGAAGTGACACATTTTATTGCGTCTCTTGGTCAGTGACAGCTGTGGCCAGAGTCATTGTGTTTCCAGGTTGTTGTGTCCGTCTCTTTCTTGTCAACGTGATATCTCACAAATACCATGAGAGAGTCCTTTCACATTAAACACTAAGTTTCATTCAGACTGAAGGAAGAACTAGTTTGAGTTTGGTGGCGAAAGGTCAAAGGTCAAGATCACTGTGACCTCACATGACCTTGTGAACATAATATCTCAGAAACACCTTGAGGGAAAACCTACAACTTTGTTATAATCGTTGACTTTGACTCAGAGTTGAAGTGTTTAGATGTTGGTGATCAAAGGTCAAAGGTCAGGGTGACTTCTCCTTGTAAAACACTTGTTTGATCTTGTGAACTCAATATCTCAGTGACATCTTTCATTACATTTTATTGATTTTCTTGATTGATTTTTTCTTTCACAACAATTCAGTCAAACCAACCAAAAACACAACACATCAACTTGACTCCAGAGCTGTTGGACTACTCAATTCTTTGACGACATCATCACTTTCATCTTCATCATTATTATTATTATTATTGTAATATTAATTGTAATGATAATTTTACTTTAACAACTACTTGTAACCATCTACTCTCTACTGTCTCTTTCTGGTCTCCCACTTTTCTTCCTCCCCCCTCCCCCGTCCTCCTCCCTCTCTTTCCTCTGTTTCTTCTCTTTTCCCTGTTTTCATTTCACTCCAACCGGTCGAGGCAGATGACCGTCCACTCTGAGTCTGGTTCTGCTGGAGGTTTCTTCCTGTTAAAAGGAGATTTTCCTCTCCATTGTCGCCAAGCGCTTGCTCATTGTGGAAATGTTGGGTTTCTCTATGTAAAGTGCCTTGAGATAAATGTTTTTTATGACCTGGCACTATATAAATAAAATAAATTGAAAATTGAATTGAATAATCCAGAGGAACTAAATCAAATAGCACTTTATGCCAACTCTTAATATTTGGCTCTTTATCACTGATCCACTGCAATAAAATCATGTAAGAATACAGTACAGTCTCTGACTGGTTAACCTGACACATCCAGCAGGACGGCCTAGAATGAAAGAATTTGGATCCATCTCTAGTTTCAGTCCCAGTGTCTTCTCAATTTCTGTTAAGACATTAGACCAATACCTTTTGACCAATGACGAAGAGTTAGAGTTCTAGTTTCTGTCTTATATTGGAGACAAATTAGGGTTGAACTTATGTCTGTGATTAGGGAAAATATGCATTCAATGAAATATCTTAAACTGTTTTGATTTGGTGCGATTACAAACTGAAACTGATTTTGCACAGGTCCAGATATCTTCCCACTCAGCATCACTGATTGCAACAGAAAGTTTTTTCTCCCACTTGTCTCTGAGCTCTTCTAAAGCCATAGATAGAACAACACACACAGCTCCATGAAGTAAACTAACAGATCTACTGAGCTGCTCCAAACAACAACTTCTCAGGGGGAGACATGTCAGGGTTATCAGTTAGGGTTGTGCTGTGTTCTATATAGTGTCTGAGCTGTAAATAATGAAAAATAATGTCTAAAGATTTTGGATTTTTCAACACAATTGTGACAGGACAAGGATGAACTGAGCGTTGACACTCAAATATTTTACATTCACAGATTTTGCCAAATATGTTTATGTCCCAGATTTAAAAATATCTGTTTGATCACAATTATATAGTTTAAAAGCATTTGTATAAATCACATCAATCATCACTGTCTGTTGTTGCTCATTTGTGCGCACTCTTCAACATCCAACGCTGCAGTGAGTTAATTTAACGCTGGCAGCAGACACCATCCATCTCATTACACTGTAAAAAGCAGTGACCGGTCAATCAATCAAGGTCATAAATATTATGTTTATTTAGTTAAAATAATCACAGCGGAATCAAAATGTAATGCTCGTCTTACCAGTGTCCTGGATCAGGTCTCTGGTTTGTTTAGTAGAGAACCTTTTCCTGGTTTAAATGTCCTGTTGTTTCTAGGTCAGAAGAAGTGAACCTGATCAATTTTGAAATGAATAATTACACTGAAATGTCATTATTGGCTTGAACAAATTGTAGTTAGAATATTAAAAACATATATATATGCATTTTCTAAGTCTACAGGAGTTCATATTTTGGCTGTTATAGCTGGTGTGAACATTTTATCTGGAACACCCCTGTCCTGTTCTCACCTGGTGGTTTGGTCCACTTTCAGATTCAGTTTAGACTCTGACTCAGACTCTGACCTCTGACCTGGACTAGCATTAGTCCTATCCATCTGTAGTTTCATTTTGAATTTGACTCTCAAGTCATTTTGATCTTTTGATTTTGATTATGTGTTTATAAGTATTTTTTCTGTTTAATTAGGATGCAGGATATGGGAACTGTGGAGGCGATGCATGGAACAGTAGACCTCGATTAGATACCACTCCAACCCCATTTAAAAACAGAAAAGACAGAACAAAATATAATAAGCTTTACTTACACAGGGGTTGGTGATGGTAGAAGAAGGAAAAGAAGTGGGGAGAGAGAAAGTATGAAGCAGCAGCAGAGATGTGAATTTAAATGGAGCAGGATGAGCACAAAGGGCAACAAGCCTGAGTAGGGAGGTATTATGCAGGGATGATGCAAATAATAATAATAACAACAACCAGGTTATGATGTAATGGAAGTGATGCAATGATGCATGGGAGGTAAAAACACATATATAGGAGAGGCTGATGATACTGCTGTGATGCAGTGAAATTGAGATGATGTTGCAGGAGAAAGCTATAATGCAGGAGCAGGAGAAGCCAATAAAACTGCTGTGATACAGGAGATTTGAGACACACCACCACCAGGATATGCATGGCTTACTCCATTGTCAGGATTTGAGAGATCTTGAGCTGTCAACATTGAAACAGAGTCAGGAAAAATGTAGGAGGTGTAGGTGGAAGAAGATTTTTATCACATTTGAACATAATGTTCATTTGTTTGTTGAAGTGATGAACAACATTTTTATATTTGTAACTTTTTTGTCAAATATTCTGTTGATTGGTCTAATATGAGGAAAGAGAATCATAGATGATGTAGATCATAATAATGTTAGTTTCATGGTTTTAACTTGAAAAACAAATTAAAATATATGTGACATATTTACCACATTATTATCTATACTATTTTCTACTTGGTGAGGTTACTGTCAGCTCTGTGTTCAGTGGTCTGTGTCAGAGTCTCTTCCTGCTGTAACAGCTCAGTGTCTCTGCAGTCTGACTGAGGGAGGTTTTTGTACGACTACAAATCACTGTGTGAACACATCAGCACTGTTTATGTAATGGTAACTCTGACAGTAGTAAACTGCTGCATCTTCAGTCTGAACTCCACTGATGGTCAAACTGAAGTCAGAGCTGCTTCCACTGCCACTAAACCGATCTGGTGTTCCTGATACACGTTGGTTTGCAAGTTTTATTATGAGCTTTGGAATTTGTCCTGATTTCTGTTGGTACCAGTGCAAGTAATTATTGCTGTAAACATCTTGGCTGGTTCTACAGGTCATAGTAACAGTGGATCCTGGAGTAATTGTCTTTTCTGCAGGTTGAGTCACAGTCACCTGACCGCTGCATCCTGCAGACAAAAACAAATGATTGATTTATCAGCAGAAAGAAATGAGAGAAAAGGCAGCACATGATGTTTGAAATGTTGCTGAGTGAATGAACCTGTAAAACAGCAGCAGGCCAGCGTCCAGATGAGGATGGTGATGAGAGTCATGGTGGTTGTGGTTTCTGCTGTGTTGACTGACAGATCTGAGTCCTGCAGTGTTGAACTCACAGGACTATAAACCTTCTCAGTTCACTGGAGGATCAGCTGACCATGCAAAGCCTCCTCTCTATGGAAATGATTTCTCTGCTCTCAACAGACTCAAGGCAACGTGGGACACAAACTCAGGAGAAATACTGCCTGGATTTACACTAAATATCATCTTAATGAAACACAAGAAAATACTGATGTTAGAAGAGCAGTTGAGTTTTACAATATTTACATCAAGAAATTAGTTTTATACTAATAGTACAGGAGGACTCTGTGACATAAGAAGTGAAACTGTGAGGAGCAGTGATGCAGAAAAGTTGTTAAAAAATACACTGAAGTCAAACACCTGTTGATGTGAAACAGAACAAGCTGAGGTGACACAGAGAGAGAGTTCATCTGGTCCTGACGCTCATTTGGTTTTTTTATTCAGAAACATACTTTTAGTAAATTGTCAATTGTGTTTGTCCCATTCTAGTCTAGTCTCAAAGCTCGGTGATGGAGTCCCTAAAGATTTTGGACAAATGTTCAGTTGAACTCAAAGATGAATTAATTATTATTATTAATATATATTAATAATAATAATATTAATTACTATATTTTGGTGATATTTTTAGGTTCAATGTCACTATGTCCTTGTAAATATTGTCAACATAATATGTTATGAACACTTTAAGAGAAATATATATATATATATATATATATATATATATATATATATATGGGGAGGGGGGTCCAGATGTAATAATAACTGGAAAAGGAAATGACATAAAATACATTCAGATTACAATGAGTTGATACCAAATTGTGGTTCCTTTTTTAAGAGACCCAGTTGTTGACTTTTAAAATCTAAAATTACATCACACTCCTGATTGAAGTCACATCCACTGATAAACTGGTGGTCTGGTGAGTCCAAAAACATACCAGCTACCACATTACACAGGCTTGAGTCATGAATATTTGGACAACAAACCAAAGCAAGACATATGTAGACATTATTAGTTGTAATGCAGAAATGTGTCAATTTGTATATTCACACCTAAATTCCTGTCAAATAAGTTAGCAACACATTTTGACCTTTTTGCAGTGAAAGAGTAGATGACACTTATAAAAACCTGAACTCAGCAGCTCCCCATTCACACCAAGAACAGTGTGGATGCTGTGGTGTTTCCCACTCCTGAGACACCAGACAGTCAGCTAGAATTACTTCGGGGCCAACCTAAAGTCCTCCTCCATGTTCTCTCCGAACTCCTCCCACACCTGTATTTTTGCCTTCTCAACCACCCGGGCTGCACATCGCTCATCCTGCGAGTACCCACCAGCTGCCTCGGGCCCACAAGCCAGCAAGGTCTTGTAGGACTCAGCCTGATGGCATCCCTCACTGCTGGTGTCCACCAAGCAGTCAAGGGATTGTCACCACTACCAGTCACCTTGTGACCACAGTTCTGTACTGCCACCTGAGGGGTCTAGCCCCTCTTGATGAGTTTGGTCGCAGAGGCAGAACAATGTGTGTAGGTGAGCCTGACTATATCTAACTGGTATCTCTTCACCTCCCACACAAATTCTGGTTCCAGCTCCGGCTCCGGTTCTAACGCGGTGACATTCTATGTCCCTAGATTTAGCTTCTGTAAACAAGGATCAGACCGCCAAGTCCACCGCCTTTGACTGCCGCCCAATCTACAAGGCACCAGACCCCTGTGGTTCCCCCAGTGGGTGGAGGGCCCACCAGGATTCGCTCCCATGTCCCTGTTTTGGGCTTTGTGCAGCCGGGCCCCATCGGTGAAGGCCCGGGCACAGGTGTTCGCTCCCTTTCCAGGCCTGGCTCCAGGGTAGGGCCCTAGTGACCCTCTGGGCAGGGTCCCTAGGGTACACTAACCTCTCTCTCTCTCTATGTATGTATATATATGTATAATAAAATTTACCAGGGCAAAATTATTAGAATTACATCCAACATGATGCTCATTAGTTTATTGAAGTGATGAAACAACATGTTGTGCATATTTGTAACTCTCTTTATTTTATTTTTTGTCAAGCTTTCTGCTGATAGGTCTAATGTGAGAATCAGAATCAGTTTTATTGCCAAGTTGGTTTTCACATGCGAGGACTTTGTTCTGGTTCTTTGTGCAAAAACTTAAAGTGTCAGTGTCAGCGGGGTTATTTAGTCTTGTTGATATGGTTAATAGCAGATTATGCTGTCATAGCAGATGATTATAAAAAAAAATGTTTTTGTGGTGAGAGGCTTTGGTCCTGGAGGACCACAGCCTCCTGCCAGAAGAGAGCACCTCAAAGAGTTTGTGTCAGGGGTGGGAGAGGTCAGCTACAGTCTTTATTGCATGTCTCAGGATCCTGGAGGGAAGTTAGATTAGATTAGTTAGATTGTAGTCGATCTCCCTCTCAGAAAAGCAGGTGATACGCTGCAGTCTGCTCAGGTCCTTTGCAGTAGCAGCAGCGTAGCATATATGGATGGAGGAGGTGAGGATGGACTCAGTGATTGACGTGTAGAATCATCAAGTCCATCTTCACCTGCTCCAGAAGAGAACATCATGATTGATATATATCATAACAACTTTACTTTCATTTTTTTTTCTACTTGAAGAGGAAATTGAAATATTTTATAAAAATTTAACAATACAAATGTGTGAATCAATATTTTCTACTTGGTGAGGTTACTGTCAGCTCTGTGTTCAGTGGTCTGTGTCAGAGTCTCTTCCTGCTGTAACAGCTCAGTGTCTCTGCAGTCTGACTGAGGGAGGTTTTTGTACGACTACAAATCACTGTGTAGACGGCCAAGAACTGCCTATGTTATGGAGACTCTGACAGTAGTAAACTGCTGCATCTTCAGTCTGAACTCCACTGATGGTCAAACTGAAGTCAGAGCTGCTTCCACTGCCACTAAACCGAGCTGGTGTTCCTGATACACGTCGGCTCACATAATATATTATGAGCTTTGGAGTTTGTCCTGATTTCTGTTGGTACCAGTGCAACCAATCACCATCACTGTCTCTGTAAACAGCTCGGCTGGTTTTACAGGTCATAGTAACAGTGGATCCTGGAGTAATTGTCTTTACTGGAGGTTGAGTCACAGTCACCTGACCGCTGCATCCTGCAGACAAAAACAAATGATTGATTTATCAGCAGAAAGAAATGAGAGAAAAGGCAGCACATGATGTTTGAAATGTTGCTGAGTGAATGAACCTGTAAAACAGCAGCAGGCCAGCGTCCAGATGAGGATGGTGATGAGAGTCATGGTGGTTGTGGTTTCTGCTGTGTTGACTGACAGATCTGAGTCCTGCAGTGTTGAACTCACAGGACTATAAACCTTCTCAGTTCACTGGAGGATCAG
This sequence comes from Polydactylus sextarius, assembly GCA_016801845.1. Lineage (NCBI taxonomy): Eukaryota > Metazoa > Chordata > Actinopteri > Polynemidae > Polydactylus > Polydactylus sextarius. The sequence goes on along the minus strand of JAFBJX010000169.1, from coordinate 10,794 downwards.
CTGACCATGCAAAGCCTCCTCTCTATGGAAATGATTTCTCTGCTCTCAACAGACTCGAGGCAACGTGGGACACAAACTCAGGAGAAATACTGCCTGGATTTACACTAAATATCATCTTAATGAAACACAAGAAAATACTGATAAAACTTATTTTATAAGTGTCATGTTGATAATGAAGCTTGAACTGACACAAAACGTAATAATTTTTTGTCTGTTATTTAATGAAGAGAAAAAAGTAAAACTTCTTTTATAACTTTATATAATATTATAAGTGATATGAGCTGTGAAATGAACTGATCATGTACATAGACACAGTGTGTTTAAAGGTGCTGGTATGTGGATTTTATTACCTTTGGACAAGGAGCTAACTGGTTGATGACTTTGACTTCATGTGTGTTTAAAAGTCAATAACAACATTTCACATGTTTGTGGTTTTGAATGTTATTAGTTGACTTGTTGAAGAGATAGATACAAGTATTTAATGTTACATTAATGTATACAATCATTAATTGATTAGATTATTTTTTACTTTTTAAGTCTTCTTATAAACCATTTACATGAAACAGATCAGTAAGAGAAAACTGTCAGTTTCTTTAAAGCACCAGAGTAAAAATACATGTGAAACTACTGTGTGATGTTCAGTGAACCAGTCATTCATGTCACAGTCTTCTACAGAAACTCACAGCTGCAAGACACAAACTGTACATGGTCTGACTGAGGGAGGTTTTTGTGTGACGTCATATCACTGTGAACACTGGTCCTCTATACACTCCCATGCAGTAGTAATCTCCTGCATCTTCAGCCTGAACTCCACTGATTGTCAGAGTGAACTCAGGTTCAGATCCACTGCTGCTGAAACGACTCGAAGTATCAGATTCACGTGAACTTATTTTATAAAACAGCAGTTTGTGAGGCTGTCCAGGTTTCTGCAGGTACCAACTGAGATCATCATCAACTCCTATAGTGGCTGTGCAGCTGAGAGAGACCGTGTCCCCAGACCAACAGACTTTGATGCAGGAGACTGAGTCACTGAATCATCCGACACCAAGGCTGCAGCACCTGGTGTGTGGGGAAGGTGGTGTCTCTTCACCATTTGTGGGGTCACAAGACTCTTCCCCAGCTCCTCAATAAACAGCCTCCTATGGTAACTTCTTTTCTGTTGCCATGAGGTGTTGGTGTGTATTTATACAAACTAATCTTTAGAGGGACTTTGAACTGCACATGGAACAGAATCAATAAAACCACCAGCCCTTTGATCATAATGTCATAAGGTCAAACACACACACATATACACAAAAACTTCTCAGAGTTAAAGTTTAAGGGAGAGGGAGGAGGAGTTGTGACAGTGTCATCTAGTTAAAATAACAGTTTTTCTCCATATGCTGAATATGTTCAAAATGACACTATGTGGTGGAGAGTAGTGAAATGATCAATTCCAAGGTAAAAGCCCAGATTGACTCTCAGATATAATATAATGCATGTATTATGCTTTAATGGAAGTGAGATCAGAAGCTGCAGTTTGAATGGGTTTCAATGGGACATTATTTGCTCTTGACGGTATGAGTGTAACACTTGTTTGTACACAGTGTATTTAGCCTTAATGTAGGAGCTGAGCTGGAAATAACAAGATCAAATATACACAGTCTTGTCAAAAGTCATGTTATATGAATGAACACAGACACAATGATCAGAAAATGAAGAATGAAAAGCGCGTAAAATGCGCACAACGACCCTAAAAGAGTTAACTAAATAAATAAATACTATATACCACAAATTAACCTCATGTCCAATAGAATCAATTTAACTAAGTTACAAAATAAAATAACACAGTCAAATGAGCCAGATTAATACAACAAGTACAGCAGGATGAGCAGGGACAGTTAACGGCCATAAAACAAACATACCGATCGGCGGCGTCTATCACCTGTTGGGGAGGTGAGGCGCGCTCCACACCCGAGCAGCATCAGTGGGAAGACCCGAACAAACCAGTCAAGAGGACGGATCAAAACCCAAACGCGCCGGCATGAGACCAGCAACACACATGGCTACAATTCAACTAAATAGTGTGATCGATGGTGAATAAATGAACCGAGACAGTCACTGTCACATCACCTGCACAGGTAACAACATGAAGCCGGAAGAGAGACGACCAGGAAGTGGGCGGTCTGGGGACCAAAGAACAAAGGGGTCAAGATGGACACCGTACCTTTTTATAATGTGTCCCCAGGTGGTGATTGGCTGAATGATGAGTCGAAGGGAGGCAGCGACCTCACCTGCATTGATGAGCAGGGATGAAACTCATCCTGCTACATTTAACAAAAACAACTAACATGTCAATTAGTGAAGTTTAAATGATGCTGGTAGATGAATTTTTATCACATTTGGACAAAATGATCATTTGTTCCTTGAAGTGATGAACAACATGTTTATATTTGTAACTTTTTTGTCAAATATTCTGTTGATTGGTCTAATATGAGGAAAGAGAATCATGGATGATGTAGATCATAATAATGTTAGTTTCATGGATTTAACTTGAAAAACAAATTAGAATATATGTGACATATTTACCACATTATTATCTATACTATTTTCTACTTGGTGAGGTTACTGTCAGCTCTGTGTTCAGTGGTCTGTGTCAGAGTCTCTTCCTGCTGTAACAGCTCAGTGTCTCTGCAGTCTGACTGAGGGAGGTTTTTGTACGACTACAAATCACTGTGTGAACACATCAGCACTGTTTATCCAATGGTAACTCTGACAGTAGTAAACTGCTGCATCTTCAGTCTGAACTCCACTGATGGTCAAACTGAAGTCAGAGCTGCTTCCACTGCCACTAAACCGATCTGGTGTTCCTGATACACGTGAGCTCGCATATGTTATTATGAGCTTTGGAGGTTGTCCTGATTTCTGTTGGTACCAGTGCAAGCAGTCATCACCATCACTGTCTCTGTAAACATCTCGGCTGGTTCTACAGGTCATAGTAAAAGTGGATCCTGGAGTAAATGTCTTTACTGGAGGTTGAGTCACAGTCACCTGACCGCTGCATCCTGCAGACAAAAACAAATGATTGATTTATCAGCAGAAAGAAATGAGAGAAAAGGCAGCACATGATGTTTGAAATGTTGCTGAGTGAATGAACCTGTAAAACAGCAGCAGGCCAGCGTCCAGATGAGGATGGTGATGAGAGTCATGGTGGTTGTGGTTTCTGCTGTGTTGACTGACAGATCTGAGTCCTGCAGTGTTGAACTCACAGGACTATAAACCTTCTCAGTTCACTGGAGGATCAGCTGACCATGCAAAGCCTCCTCTCTATGGAAATGATTTCTCTGCTCTCAACAGACTCAAGGCAACGTGGGACACAAACTCAGGAGAAATACTGCCTGGATTTACACTAAATATCATCTTAATGAAACACAAGAAAATACTGATATTAGAAGAGCAGTTGAGGATTTAAGGATGAGTTTGTGTCCACTGTGGTTGGTATGATGTGTCTGTTTGTCTGCCTTTAGTTTACTCACATGCTTTATTGGACATTTTAACATCTTTCGTATTTATTTCAAATGACTCTGTAAATCCTTAAAAACATCAAGTTTAATGTGAAATAATTGTGAATAAAATTGTCTTTGTTACAAGGACACTGTGATCATGTGTCTGTCAGGTCAAGAATATGTTGAAAAGTTGAAAAATAACCTTTAATTCTACAATAGATTTGATCTATATCATTAAAACAAGTGTTGTAAATTCAGTCAAGTGTAAATGTTGTTGTGTTATTAGAAAAACAAGTGTGTTTTCAGTGGATAGATGCTTGTTGACAGTGCAGGAGGTTTTGTACGGCCACTTAATGACTTTGTATCACTGTGGTGGACTTTTTGGTGGAGGAACCAAACTCATCGTTCACTGTAAGTATCAGAATTTTCTTGTTTTGACAACATAATGTATCAGAACAAATTTAACATCATATTGTGATAAATTACCATTTTAATTTTGGCTACTTTATATGTGATGAATATTTTTGTCATTTCTTGCCTCTGGGTAATTTCAAATGTTGAGTAAAAAATTGCAGAGATGATTTTTTAAATGAATATTATTGATGATATCGTTGTTAAATTGACGCTAAATAATTTGAAGTGAATTATTTCATTTGAACTGAATACTTGTTTAAGAAAGAAGAGTTTGTCACAGTAGAGTGAGGAGAATTTGAACATGTTTAAAAAATGTCATTGATTGTCTTGTTTTAAATTTTAACGTTAAATAAATGATTAAAATACAAAACTCTTAAATGATAAATTAGTAAGTTCACATGCTCATTAAATATAGTTTAGTTTGCGTGGACAGTCGGTTAGTTTGATGTGGAGAAAAGGAAGTGAAACAGACAGATGTCAAAGTCTTTAACCGTTTACACACATTAGACTTTTTTCCACAACAAAGTCATAGATGAGTTTTTACTGTCAAACATTAAAAAGCAGATGAGAACATTTGACTTAATGATCATTAAAGACACTTTTCCACGACATTTACACTCAAGTCATGTTGGATGTGATTGTTTCATTGTCAGTGATTTATGATGAGTGTCACAGAAGAAGTGTCAGTACTTTGACTGGTGAAAATTGCCTCTACTTTGTTTTGTGTGTTAAAGCCTCCTCTCCTCTGTCTGATGTCAGTGTGATAAAACACAGCTGATCCACAGTTGTGTTAACCTCTGTCATGTATCATCACTGTGTCATGTTCAGCTGTCTGTCCTACAGTGGAAGTTAACGTGCTCCTCGTGTGTCTCTGCTCTCCCCTCCAGCTGGCTCCACGGTCAGCCCCTCAGTCTCTCTGCTTCCCCCCTCCTCTGAGCAGCTCACCGTGGACGGGGGCTCGGCCACGCTGGCCTGCCTGCTGACCGGCTACTCTCCTCAGGGAGCCGTGGTGAGCTGGGAGGTGGACGGTAGAGAGGTGACAGAGGGGGTCCTGAGCAGCTCAGAGGAGGAGAAGAGCGGACGCTACAGCAGCAGCAGCGTCCTGAGCCTGAGCCGGGAGAGCTGGATGAGAGGAGAGCTGTACTCCTGCAAGGTCAGCCATCATGACCGCATCCAGACCGAGTCTCTCACCGCAGGAGCCAGTGTCAGGGCTAGAGGGGCTGACTGAAGCCCAGGACAGGAGCTCTGTCTGGGGGAGCAGGAGGAACACACCTGCTGCTCTCATCAATATGAGTTTTAATGTTTGTAGAGGAAAGTAAAGCTTTGTGTGACAGAGAACAACACTGCTGCAAAGTGTTGGACAACAACAACTTAGAGAGGAATGTGTGGAGCTCAGCAGCTGGATGTGAGTGTGTTTAATAACTGTCATGTTGATGACTGATGCTTTTGCCAATAAACTTTCAACTGATACAAAACATCATCAAATGTTGTTGACTCTTATTTTATGAAGAGAAATAAGAAAAGAAACATTTTATAACTTTAACTGACAACCCTCTGAGAGTAAGAAAATAAAACATTAGGATTTAAATGATCATTAAAACAGGTCTTTATGTAATATATATCTCATTTATATTATGAAACTGAAATGATTTATCTCTTTAAAAAGGGAACAATACATATCTGACAGGAACTTAAAAGATAAAGAAAATGTGTTGGTTTTAACAGTTGATAGCTACTGAATATACAGTTTTTCTTGATTGCTTTGACCTGCTTAAAGAAACTGGGATTCACTTGGTCTTCATCATCACCATCTCAGCAGAGCAGAGGTCGTCTCTTGTAAATGTGTTGACACTTTCTCACTGGATTCACACACGTTTTTTGCAGTTTTCAGCCACAGTTTAGAAAAAGAATGACATGGAATCAACACATTTGTTTCAAAGTGTTTCTGATTCTGGATCCAATTCTTTACAAGATGGTAAATTTAACACATACTTTCTACGTAATAAGTCAACAAGTCATGTAGGCTGGTACAATTGCCAGCAAAGCTTCACTGTTTCACACTGATGCTGTATTTTGTATTTTGTTGTCCATTGTGTAACCATCGATTGGAAGAGCGTGAACATTTGGCTGCAAGTTGTGTTGTTTGAAGGTAAAATTCACTTTTGTTGCATATTTGAAATGTTTAGGCTGTTGGAGCCTTCTGCAAACAAAATGTGTCATTTTGACCAGAGTGTTTCTGTTCAGACCTGTGTGTTAACTGATTTGAACATGTGGACTTTGATTTAACTGTAGCATCAAAACAATAGAGAAAAACTGTAATATAGTGTCATTAGACTTTAAAAATGAATCATGAAACTCAACAGTATATTAGTATCAACCAGTGTTTTCTACTTGGTGAGGTTACTGTCAGCTCTGTGTTCAGTGGTCTGTGTCAGAGTCTCTTCCTGCTGTAACAGCTCAGTGTCTCTGCAGTCTGACTGAGGGAGGTTTTTGTACGACTACAAATCACTGTGTGAACACATAAGCACTGTTTATTTCATGGACACTCTGACAGTAGTAAACTGCTGCATCTTCAGTCTGAACTCCACTGATGGTCAAACTGAAGTCAGAGCTGCTTCCACTGCCACTAAACCGATCTGGTGTTTCTGATTCAAGTGAGTCCACAAATGATATTATGAGCTTTGGAGTTTGTCCTGATTTCTGTTGGTACCAGTGCAAGAAATTATCATTGTAAACATCTTGGCTGATTCTACAGGTCATAGTAACAGTGGATCCTGGAGTAATTGTCTTTTCTGGAGGTTGAGTCACAGTCACCTGACCGCTGCATCCTGCAGACAAAAACAAATGATTGATTTATCAGCAGAAAGAAATGAGAGAAAAGGCAGCACATGATGTTTGAAATGTTGCTGAGTGAATGAACCTGTAAAACAGCAGCAGGCCAGCGTCCAGATGAGGATGGTGATGAGAGTCATGGTGGTTGTGGTTTCTGCTGTGTTGACTGACAGATCTGAGTCCTGCAGTGTTGAACTCACAGGACTATAAACCTTCTCAGTTCACTGGAGGATCAGCTGACCATGCAAAGCCTCCTCTCTATGGAAATGATTTCTCTGCTCTCAACAGACTCAAGGCAACGTGGGACACAAACTCAGGAGAAATACTGCCTGGATTTACACTAAATATCATCTTAATGAAACACAAGAAAATGTTTATAAAACATTTATTTTATAAGTGTCATGTTGATAATGAAGCTTGAACTGACACGAAACTTAAAGTTTTTTGTCTGTTATTTTATGAAGAGATTATTTAATGTTACATTAATGTTTACACACATTAATTGATTGGATTCTTTTTTACCTTTTTACTCTCTGCTTACAAACCATTTCCATGAAACCATGCTCTGGATAATAAATATAAGTGAAGTGGAGAACATTTTGTGAAAGTGGTGAGAAACAGATCAGTAAGAGAACACTGTCAGTTTCTTGTCTCTTGTCCCTCATGACTTTGAGCTCATTAACAGCTTCATGTCGCCTCCTGCTGGTAAACTGTATCAACACTGACGTCACAAAGAAGTGACACATTTTATTGCGTCTCTTGGTCAGTGACAGCTGTGGCCAGAGTCATTGTGTTTCCAGGTTGTTGTGTCCGTCTCTTTCTTGTCAACGTGATATCTCACAAATACCATGAGAGAGTCCTTTCACATTAAACACTAAGTTTCATTCAGACTGAAGGAAGAACTGGTTTGAGTTTGGTGGCGAAAGGTCAAAGGTCAAGATCACTGTGACCTCACATAAACACTTTTGACCTTGTGAACATAATGTCTCAGAAACACCTTGAGGGAAAACCTACAACTTTGTTATAATCGTTGACTTTGACTCAGAGTTGAAGTGTTTAGATGTTGGTGATCAAAGGTCAAAGGTCAGGGTGACTTCACCTTGTAAAACAATTGTTTGATCTTGTGAACTCAATATCTCAGTGACATCTTTCATTACATTTTATTGATTTTCTTGATTGATTGATTTTTTCTTTCACAACAATTCAGTCAAACCAACCAAAAACACAACACATCAACACACATCAGCTCAGTTACACACATACACCATCAGTCAAAAAAAATAACAAAAGCAGAAAGAAAGAAGTAGATGAATAAGAAGCAGATGTTCAGCAACATGTCCTCTCTTTATGCTCTTTCAGGGAATCACTGTAACCAAATGGAAGATACATCAGGTTCCTCTGGAACAAATAATCCAGAGGAACTAAATCAAATAGCACTTTATGCCAACTCTTAATATTTGGCTCTTTATCACTGATCCACTGCAATAAAATCATGTAAGAATACAGTACAGTCTCTGACTGGTTAACCTGACACATCCAGCAGGACGGCCTAGAATGAAAGAATTTGGATCCATCTCTAGTTTCAGTCCCAGTGTCTTCTCAATTTCTGTTAAGACATTAGACCAATACCTTTTGACCAATGACGAAGAGTTAGAGTTCTAGTTTCTGTCTTATATTGGAGACAAATTAGGGTTGAACTTATGTCTGCGATTAGGGGAAATATGCATTCGATGAAATATCTTAAACTGTTTTGATTTGGTGCGATTACAAACTGAAACTGATTTTGCACAGGTCCAGATATCTTCCCACTCAGCATCACTGATTGCAACAGAAAGTTCTTTTTTTCTTTTAAAGCCATAGATAGAACAACACACAGCTCCATGAAGTAAACTAACAGATCTACTGAGCTGCTCCAAACAACAACTTCTCAGGGGGAGACATGTCAGGGTTATCAGTTAGGGTTGTGCTGTGTTCTATATAGTGTCTGAGCTGTAAATAATGAAAAAATAATGTCTAAAGATTTTGGATTTTTCAACACAATTGTGACAGGACAAGGATGAACTGAGCGTTGACACTCAAATATTTTACATTCACAGACTTTTGCCAAATATGTTTATGTCCCAGATTTAAGAATATCTGTTTGATCACAATTATATAGTTTAAAAGCATTTGTATAAATCACATCAATCGTCACTGTCTGTTGTTGCTCGTATGCGCACTCTTCAACATCCAACGCTGCAGTGAGTTAATTTAACGCTGGCAGCAGACACCATCCATCTCATTACACTGTAAAAGCAGTGACCGGTCAATCAATCAAGGTCATAAATATTATGTTTATTTAGTTAAAATAATCACAGCGGAATCAAAATGTAATGCTCGTCTTACCAGTGTCCTGGATCAGGTCTCTGGTTTGTTTAGTAGAGAACCTTTTCCTGGTTTAAATGTCCTGTTGTTTCTAGGTCAGAAGAAGCGAAGCTGGTCAATTTTGAAATGAATAATTACACTGAAATGTCATTATTGGCTTGAACAAATTGTAGTTAGAATATTAAAAACATATTTATATGCATTTTCTAAGTCTACAGGAGTTCATATTTTGGCTGTTATAGCTGGTGTGAACATTTTATCTGGAACACCCCTGTCCTGTTCTCACCTGGTGGTTTGGTCCACTTCCAGATTCAGTTTAGACTCTGACTCAGACTCTGACCTCTGACCTGGACTAGCATTAGTCCTATCCATCTGTAGTTTCATTTTAAATTTGACTCTCAAGTCATTTTGATCTTTTGATTTTTGATTTTGATTATTTGTTTATAAGTATTTTTTCTGTTTAATTAGGATGCAGGATATGGGAACTGTGGAGGCGATGCACAGAACAGTAGACCTCGATTAGATACCACTCCAACCCCATTTAAAAAAGAAAAGACAGAACAAAATGTATATCATACCTGAACGTACAGAGCTAAAGGTCAGGGGAGAAGGTCATGTTAAAAACTATGAGAAGCCAGGGAATAAGCTCTTCTTACATGAGGGGTTGGTGATGGTAGAAGAAGGAAAAGAAGTGGGAGAGAGAAAATATGAAGCAGCAGCAGAGATGTGAATTTAAATGGAGCAGGATGAACACAAAAGACAACAAGCCTGAGCAGGGAGGTATTATGCAGGGATGATGCAAATAATAATAATAACAACAACCATGCTATGATGCAATGGAAGTGATGCAATGATGCATAGGAGGTAAAAACACAGTTATAGGAGAGGCTGATGATACTGCTGTGATGCAGTGAAATTGAGATGATGTTGCAGGAGAAAGCTATAATGCAGGAGCAAGAGAAGCCAATAAAACTGCTGTGATACAGGAGAGATTTGAGACACACCACCACCAGGATATGTATGGCTTACTTCATTGTCAGGATTTGAGAGATCTTGAGCTGTCATCATTGAAACAGAGTCAGGAAAAATGTAGGAGGTGTAGGTGGAAGAAGATTTTTATCACATTTGAACATAATGTTCATTTGTTTGTTGAAGTGATGAACAACATTTTTATATTTGTAACTTTTTTGTCAAATATTCTGTTGATTGGTCTAATATGAGGAAAGAAAATCATAGATGATGTAGATCATAATAATGTTAGTTTCATGGTTTTAACTTGAAAAACAAATTAGAATATATGTGACATATTTACCACATTATTATCTATAGTATTTTCTACTTGGTGAGGTTACTGTCAGCTCTGTGTTCAGTGGTCTGTGTCAGAGTCTCTTCCTGTTGTAACAGCTCAGTGTCTCTGCAGTCTGACTGAGGGAGGTTTTTGTACGACTACAAATCACTGTGTGAACACACCACCACTGTGGTAACTCTGACAGTAGTAAACTGCTGCATCTTCAGTCTGAACTCCACTGATGGTCAAACTGAAGTCAGAGCTGCTTCCACTGCCACTAAACCGATCTGGTGTTTCTGATTCAAGTGAGTCCACATATGTTATTATGAGCTTTGGAGGTTGTCCTGATTTCTGTTGGTACCAGTGCAAGTAACTACCACCTAGAACAGCTTGGCTGGTTTTACAGGTCAT